>JAJOZX010001915.1:0-42500 GCA_023014485.1 Bathynomus jamesi | reverse complement strand
GAGGCAGATTTTGTATTGTTGCAGTTGCAGTGGGATAGGGGACCATGAAAACGAAGATGGAACATAGCCTTGGAATACGAAGCCCAAAACCTTTTAATGTCCTACCCAAAGAACTGAGGAACCTTTAACACACCAACCAGAGTAAATTCAAGAACCAGCTAGAAAGGTTATTGTGCAAAATCCCTGCCCAGCAGAGGAGACAAAACAACCCCCCCCCCCCCCCCCCAACCAAATCTAACAAAAGAGGTGGGAAGCTGTAGAGGGGTCTGCAGGTCGATCCCGAACCGTCATTCAAACCCTCAAAGTATGTATATATATATATATATATATATATATATATATACACACACACACACACACGTGGCGTAAGATGGGTGTGTCCACAAGGATAGCGGTACCTGCAAAAAACATTTTTTTTTTTTTTTTGCAGGTACCGCTATATATATATATATATATATATATATATATATGATTTAAACCCACAAGGAAAGTGAAAAATGTTTCCAAGATCTTTCGTGTATTCAGAAGAACACCTCGTCAGGGAATCTGAGTACACGAAAGGCCTTGGAATAATTTTTTTCCTTGTGGGTTTACATCATTCATTCATTTCACGTGTTTAATTGTGAAATTCATCCCATATATACATATATATACACACACACACACACACACACATATATATATATATATATATATATATATATATGAAAATTATTTCACGAAAGTAACACGTGAATAATATTTATGATGAAAATAACCACGAAGGAAAAAGGAAACAGAATGGTGCTCAAGCGCTTTCGTCTAATGACATCCTCAGGAACACTGAGGATGTCATTAGACGAAAGCACTTGAGCACCATTCTGTGTTTCCTTTTTCCTTCGTAGTTATTTTCATCATATATATATATATATATATTATACACACACACACACAGGGTGCTTCAGGAGGAAAGGTCAATATTTCGGGAGGTGATAGTATCGGTCATTGTGAGCAGTGGTGGGCACGGTTCCGCTAATCCGCTAACCGCTAATTAGCGAAGCTAACTTTCCCGTTAGCGGATTAGCGTTTCCGCTAACTTTGAGAACTGTTAGCGGACCAATTAGCTTCCGCTAAATTTAATTCAGCTAACTTTAAGTCCGCTAACCCTAAAATCATACATGTTTGTTCCAGTCTGTTCTGAGCGTGTCTGCAACAGTCAGTCTGGCACGCTATTGGCTGACTACGTGTAAACACAAGACGTGATTGGTCGACGCAGCAGCAGCTGAGCAGCGTTGTGTAATTCTGCAGTTCAGTTCACTTACGACGTTACAGTCTTACAGTGTCAGCGACAGCGTACGTTATCATAAGCATATTTTCGTCAGTTTACCGAGTCTACAAGTTTTTGCAATGGAAAGTGAAGACGTTTTGGTTCCGCCTGAGGATGTTGGGCCTGTTGATGGCCAGGTCCGCCAGGACCAGCCCAACCAGGAGTCTCAGAACCCGTGGCCCCACCTGGAGGACTACTTTGTCTTTATGTCAAGGGATAAGAGAAACGCCAACCTCTTGTACTTCTGGTGCGTCTTGTGCCAGCCCAAGGAGACCACCATCAAGGGACACGCGTCGAGCCTCTACAACTTGAAGTCGCATGTCAAGAGGAACCACCCAGCGCATGCCATCCAGTTTGAGGAGAGGATCAAGGCCGGCTCTTCCCGTGGGAAACACAGGCAATCTTCTGGTAGCAGTGCCAGTAGCAGGAGCAGCAGCCAGTCGTCGCAGCCACCTGCAAAGAAAATACGCCAGCCCACCATTGGTGAGGCGTTTGGCCAATCAGCTGCTGGCACTGGCGTCCGTCAGTCTGTGGTGGACACAAGGATTGTGGACCTGTTCGTCTGCAACATGCTACCGCTGCATGTAGTGGAGTCCCCCACCTTTGTCAGCTTGATCAAGACGCTGAACCCCAGCAAGACGTCGATGTCCCGCCGCACCCTGGGCAGGAGGATCTTGGTGAAGACCTGGCTGGAGGCCGGCTCGAAGGAGGTCCTGACTGACGTCGCCTTCTTGGGTGAGCAAGTGTTGATCGACCTGTTCATCAAGTACAACACAGCCATCCCATCCAGTGCTGCAGTTGAGCGCCTGTTCTCCATAGGCAAGGACATCTTGCGCGCCAAGAGAGCCACCTTGTCAGATGCCAACTTTGAGAGGCTGATGTTCATGAAGGGCAACCAGCATCACGTCGAGGCGATGGAGAAGGAGCAGGAGGCCAAGCCAGAGTGAATGCATTATTAGATTATTAAAGTTATTTTTTATATGTATTTTTATTTCTTAATATTTTTGATTCGTTTAATACTTTTTGTACTGTAAATAAACTGTATGTTGAATGTAAGCTAATGTTTAATTTCATTTGTTCATTTAATTATTTATGTACACCTTGATCATCATCTGATCTTGGCATGCTACACCTTTTTGCAACATGTTAAAATTTCAGCTCTCTTTAAGGGTTTTAGAGCCAAAAAACCAAACCGAAGCTAAATTCATATAATAAAAGTTAGCGGTTATCGTTAGCTTCCACTAAACTTTTTAGCGGTTTATCGGTTTAGCGTTATCGAAGTTAAGTTTTGAGTTAGCGGTTTAGCGGTTATCGAAGCTAACTTTTCGGTTAGCTGTGCCCACCACTGATTGTGAGAAAAAAAAGTTCATATGAACATGTTTAATGGTAATCAAGAAAGAGAAACCAATTACTGTTGCTAACATTTAATGTTTAAACATTGGCATTTTGAATGGTATCAGATACAGAAATGACAAATTTGTTACAGTTTACAATACGTTTTCGAAAATCCCACCGTCAACCTCAATGCACTTTACAACTCGTGTGCGAAGATCGCGTGTTGTTCGTTTGAGTTGATCTTGACATTCCTTTATGCGGTCAGCAGCATCCAAAATGCGCGCGAGCAATTTGTCTTGTGTATCCACCTTTCTTTTGTAAACTTGACTTTTCATCCACCCCCACAAACAATAATCTAACGGAGAGAGGTCTGGAGACCTTGGTGGCCATTGAATGGGACCACCGCGGCCGATCCATCGACCAGGGAAAGTTTGATTTAGGTATTGCATCACCAGACGGGTAGAATGTGGAGGAGCTCCGTCATGCTGAAAGTACATACCAGCGCGTGTAGCCAAAGGAACATCCTCCAATAGTTCTGGCAATTCATTTTGCAGAAATTCTAGGTAACTTTGTCCTGTAAGACGATTCTCTAAAGTAACAGGGCCAATCAGCTGATCATCGATGATACCGCACCACACATTGGCAGAGAAGCGATGTTGAAAATTTGTTTCCACAGTGGCATTTGGATTTTCGTCTGACCACCGATGAGAGTTACGAGTGTTGTTGATACCGTCACGGGTGAAAATAGCTTCATCGGTGAACAGTATTAATCGAAGCAATCGGCGATTAGCATTTACCCAATGACAAAATTCCAGTCGCATGGCAGCGTCTCCTGGTTGAAGGTGTTGTACACTGTACATGATATGGATACAAGCCTTCTTCACGTAATGTTCGCCATACTCTTGTGTGTGGTACACCGAGACGTGTAGAAATTCTTCGTGAGCTAGTAGTAGGACTACACTCTACCAACTGAAGAATGTTTTCCACTTCATCCACAGCTTGTTGACCTTCACGTTCAGATGAAACATGAGCGCTGGGAAGTGTACCAATCTCACGCAATGTGTTGAAAACCCTGGTAAACACTCTTCGATCCAGAATTCTGCGGTTCGGAAACCGTCGACAGTATTCTGCAACAGCAGATGTTGCACTTCCATCGCAAAAACCGTAGACATTCAGCATATCTGCATATTTGGCATGTGTGAAGGTGTGTGACATTCTTAACACTGCTTCAAACACCAAATAATGTCACTTACAACAGTCAGCTGTCGATTGGCTTATGTTACATGCTTACATTACAGCTTACATGGTTCAAGATTACAGGGGAGGGAAGGGGGAGGAAGAGCTGCACACGCATCAGATTCAAACAGCTCTATCTCCGTAACCATTCAGAATTAGACACATGTTCATATGAACTTTTTTCTCACAATGACCGATACTATCACCTCCCGAAGTATTGACCTTTCCTCTGAAACCCCCCCCCCCCTCGTATATATATATGTTATGCGCCATCGGTAGATTTGCGCTATCGACCGATCGCGCTGCGCTATCAATGGATCCAATCTGTTTATTATGCATTTTTACTTACGTATTATCGGGACTACCAAACTGTTTATGTCTTTTTGCTCTTGTCATTTTCATTTAAACTAACGAAAATATCGCAACTTAACCTAACAATATTAACGTGTTAGGTCGACTGAATGCCCGGTTAGGTCAACTGAATGCCCGGTTAGGTTAATGGAATGCCGGGTTAGGTCAACTGTACGCCCTTGATGATTGGTTAGGTTAAGTTGATATTTTTGTTAGTTTAAATGAAAATGACGAGAGCAAAAATACAAAAATACATAATAAACAGCAGGCGCGGATCCAGGGGGGGGTCGAGGGGGTCCGGACACCCCCCCTGCTCACGGTGACCAACGATTTTTCGATTGCGTTTGTTTGCTCCTATATATGAAGAATAAGACCTGAAGACTTAAAATGGCTTAAGGTACATGTATCCCGGTTGCCACAAAATTAATTTCCTTAAAAAGAATAAAGAAAAAAAAGTTTATGTCCGATCCTGAGACATTTCAGACCTGGCCTGGGTGTGTGAACAAGCAGGATTTTGATAACGGGAATATACTTCAAATCCATCTAAAGCTATCTTCAAATATGAAAATTTCCTACCGAGGGGGGGACACCCCCCTCGGGCACCCCCCCTAGCCTTCGGCCGAGGACATATCAATAACGAGTCCCACCAAGACTGGACCCCCCTCTGCTTAAATTCCTCGATCCGCCCCTGAAACAGATTGGATCCATTGATAGCCCAGCGGGATCGGTCGATAGCACAAATCTACCGATGGTGCATAATATATGTATATTTTTTTTGGCATTATGCAAAATAGTAAATGTTGATGCATGATATTCTCCATGTATTTGGTATAACTGCTCGTTTCAATGATTCTTCGTGGTTGAAGGAAGTAAAACGGAACAACCAACCATGCGATTTGGCTGTCGTTTTTTAAAGCTGTTTATTGTTTTCTTCCTTCAACTCCTCAAATATACTGTAGTGTACACTTAAAACTAAATCAACAACTTTCGTGACTTCGTTTGAATCTTGAAAGAAAAATTTTCTTCGCAGTTACGAGGTTCATAAGGTCGACAATTATTTCAGCCATTCCTTCATAAACGACTGAATTGTGTAGTTTTTATTTGTTCCCACTGTAACTTTGATGATTTGTGACCAGATTTTGTCAATGTGTGGTTTCAGCCCTGAAAACTGAGTGACAGTAAAAAAAAAAAGGGTGGTCTAGTCTAGTCGGCCTATGTCGGCCTACAACTTTGGGCGATATCATCTTTTGGCGTCCCATATTATTCAACCAACCAGTTAGGTCAACTGTATGCCCTTGACGATTGGTTAAGTACATAAGAAATTTTTATAGTGGGCTCACTAGGGGCCACTTCGGTTCATCGAGGTCGCTTCACTATGCAAAAACTGCCTGTACATTGCCAACAACCAATTTTTATAAAACTAACTAATTATCAAATTAAAACTAAAGATAGAATCTCTGGATCCAGAGGATCAAAGTCATAATAGCCTATTATCCACAAATGTTACACTATATTCAGATCACAAACATTATTTATAACTGACATGCAAATATATCAGATCCAAAGAATCCAGTCAATTTCATTATGGTACCCATCAATACCAGTACCTTGCCAATCAAAAATAAGTCATAGTCCATATCAATTGCGGACCAAGTCATAATTTATAACTATATTCATTACAATATATATACTTAAGAAGAAAAGTGTAGGTGTGGCTGTAAAGACTGTACAGTAATGTAGAAATGTGTATGCACCTATTTTGGGTCTCTCATTTAAAGGTGTTTGTGGGGTAAGTGAAGCTCATGAGTTTTTCAATAGCTCTCAGTACTATGGGGGGCACTGCTCGGCAGAGGAATCTCCTTAAATGGGGTGTGTAAGGACAGAGGGTATCCCCTAATCAAGATGCTGCCTCCCTCTATCCCACAATACTTGTGTTGAGCTGTGGGATCTATCGCCTAAATATACATAATATATATGAAATAAACTAGTACCATTCATGCAATAAAAATGGGCTTAGACACTATTACCAGATACCCTTTGCAGACATCAAATTATCCAACTTTCTTTTGAAAGAATCAAGTGTATCTGAAGTCATTACTACTTTTGTCAGACTGTTCCAAAACTTAATTACTCTATTTTTAAAACTGTGTTTTCTTAAATTTGTTCTACATCTTGGCTTAAATAATTTTATACTATGACCTTTAGTCTGGTTATTGTGATCTTTAATGAAAAGAGAATCAAAATCTATCTTATCCAACCCTTTTATCATTTTATACACTTCTATCATATCTCCCCTTAACCACCACCTTTTTAATGAGAACATGTTTAGATATACTAGTCTTTCCTTATATGTCAATTGTCTTAGAGATGGGATCATTCTTGTTACTCGTTTCTGTACTTTTTCCAGTTTTTCAATATCTTGTATCAGATAGGGACTATTAAATTAAATACAGTATTCGAGGAGGGGTCTCACATATGAAATGTATAGCTAGTTGCTTTATAATATTAGGTGATTTGTATTCAATGTGTCTTTGCATGAGATTGAGTCTAGCATTTGCTTTATTTCTGATTTCCATATAGTGATTTGAGGGTTTAAGTTCATTAGTCACAGTGACACCTAAGTCTTTCTCTTTATCATCATTTTTAATCCAAATTCCATTCATATTGTATTCAAATTCTTGGTTTTTTGGCCCAATATGCATAACCTTGCACTTATCAATATTAAATTTCATCTCCCACTTATCTGCCTAGGCTGTTACTCTGTCTAAGTCTTTTTGTATTGTCATTGCTCCTGCTACTGACTTAACATTATAGCCTAATTTTGTATCATCAGCAAATTTTGAGGTTTTACATGATAGGCCCTTCTCTAGATCATTTATATAGACAATAAAAAGTAGAGGTCCCAGCACAAACCCCTGCGGGACTCCGCTCAGTACAGGTCTCCAAGTAGACTTATTTCCATTTAGATGGACTCTGTTTTCTGTTTCTCAGCCATTCCTCTATCCAGTCAGCTATATGACCCCTAATATCATGGGCTCTAACTTTTACCAGCAATCTTGCATGAGGAACAGTATCAAATGCCTTTGCAAAATCTAGGTATACTATATCCACTGGCTCTTTGTTGTCCAAATGCAATAGGACCAGGGTTTCGGAGCCGGTAAAAAACCTTCTGACTCCGGCTCCGGAGCAGAAATTTTTTACAGTCTGGCTCCGGCTCTTTTATAGTAAATTCTGTTAATTATAAAATAAATATCTAGATTTATATAACTAATTGTCCAATTTAAAATATTGCACAAAAATATTTTATTATTAAATCACTTTTAATACTCAAAATTTAAATTTCTTATGATTTTAAATTAGGCAAATATAATGATAGAATGAAGTTATTTAAATAACTAAAGGAAAATGATGAAAACTAAATGATATTAAATATTTATTAACAATGATATAAATTAGAGAAACTTGCCTCCTAATTAGTTCAAAGTTCAAACTTAAGAATTCTCGTATGGAAAATAGTAACAATCAAACTTTCTGAGATAATATATGCATCTTTTTTTAAGTGTTGAAACTTGAGATAATATATGCATCTTTTTTTAAGTGTTGAAACTTGAAAGCTTCATGAAAGCCAACTTGGCTTGAAAAAAAGAGCTGAATATTTCAAAAAATTCAGTTTTTAAATTTTTAATAGGTTATATTATTTACTTAAAAAGAGATTTTCTTTTAGTCAAAAAGTTTTGTAATTTAATTAACAAAAGCAATTCAACTAAAAGTCAAAAGTTCAAACTACTAATACATATAAAAGAAAATTTATAAAATCATTTACCCTACGCTTATAAAATCAATACTACTACTTGGATTAACAAATGAAAACTAATGCAAAATTTTTTTTATTCTAGCTAAGGTATAATCAAACTAATTTTAAACATAAAATCAAGATATTCTTCTTGTAAATCTGTTTCCTTAAAATAATTGAAAATGAAAATTACTAAGTTTATTTATAATTTTTTTTTTAAAACAAGATGGCCTCAATTATATTTTTTTAAGTGTAACCTTAAATCAGACTTTATCTTTAAAGTTGAAACTACATATTAAAAAATTAAAAAGTTTGCAAATTCAATGATACATTTACAGTATCATAAATCATAACTCCTTGTATTAAAAAATGAAAGCAAAATAATAACTTGCAGAAATTTTTACTAATGTAGCTAAGGTAGGAAACTAATTTTTAAACATAAAATCAAGATATTCTCCTTGTAAATCTGTTTCCATAAAAAAAATTATGAATTAAAATTATTTATCTAAGTTTACTTGTAAACATTTGTTCTTAAAAATAACATAGCCTCAACAATATCTTCTTTCATACGTGCCCTTAAATCAGATTTTAAAATTTTCAGTGCTGAAAATAGCCGTTCAACACTGACTTGTGTTGAAGGCATAGCTACTAGAAGATTTGCAACATCTCTTATAACTTTAGGATACCTTTCTATTACTTGTTCAAAAGACAGTTTTGACGAACGGTCAAATTTTTCAATCTCAGGAAAAGATTCCTCAACTTGCAATTTGAGGGTACACATTGGACTGAGAGGTGGTATTAGTTCACTTTCTAAACGAGGATGTTTTGATTTCTTACCATGTTGAATATCAATAATTTTTTCAAAATCAAACTCGCTGACATCAGAAGTGGTGGAAGGAGATGATGAATTTGATGATGATGCAATAATCTTGGTTCCACATTCCTCTCTTAATAGAGAGACTTTATTTGAAAGGTCTAGGTTACTTTTCATTCTGATTGCTATATTGCATAGGGCATCCTTGGCTTTAACTACCTGTTCAGATGTTAATAAGCATCTATATCTAGGATCTATATAAACAGCAGCAAGCAATACTTCATTATCAAGTAAAATATTTTCTCTCCTTTCCATGGAACTTTTAATGTCATCAGCTATGGTGCCTTCTATCTTGGAAAGAAAATACATCAAAGATTTCCACTCTTTCAAAAATTGACTGGGAGTCAAATCTTCACTTTGAATTTTTTTTGTTACTATATATGGCTGGTACAGTACTCTTTCCAATCTTCTTGCTTGTTCCCACATTATTTCTGAAAGATTCACATTTGAATTTGCCATGTCCAAGAGTACAGGTTTTAATTCTAATAAGCGCTCTATCATTAAATAAGTGCTGCCCCATCGAGTAGGTTGATCTAAAATAGCAACCTTGCCTGCACGTCTTTTAATTATTTCTTCCACTTTTGGGTTTCTTGCTGCTACTACAACCTGTCTCAACTTACCTATGAGAGAGGTAGCATGTTTATCTCTCAATCCATCGCAAATAGCAAGTTGCAAGGTATGTGCACCACAACGCATGTGGTTGATTCTGGAGAAGTGTGAAATTTCAGATACAATACTGTCAATTTCTTCTACACAAGATGCCACTTCCTGAGTGTCTGTTGAATCATCATGATGTTCACCAAATGTTTGTATATCATCTTCTGAAGTTGCCTCTTGATTATCATTCAACTTCTCAACAGTTTTAATCATATTTGATGCATTATCACTGACAATGCAGAGCACAAATTCTTTCGGTATGCCGTACTCTTCCAGAGTTCTCATAATTAGATCATGCAGGTAGTCACTAGTTTGCTGAGCATGTGTATCTTTTACTGCTATAGTGCGGGTGAGGATTTTATTATCATCAATAAATCGGACATTGATGGCAAAATAATGTGTCTGTATTCGTGTGCAACCATCAACTTTTAAATATATGAAGTGCCCTTTTAATTGCTCTTTGAGAGCAAATTTTTCTTCTTTTGATTTTTCTATCACTAAATGACGGATATTGTCTTTATCTAAACTAATCTTGAATTTCTGAGCCATTTCTTCTAGTAGACTGCGCATAGCTGGCTTTTCAAACATAGAGAGAGGCATAGAATCTTAACAACTAACTCAATTATGCTATTTTTAAAATTATCTGTAGTCATTGAGATGACTTTTGAGACATCAAAAATTGTAGAGTGTTTTGCTGGTTTGCTTTAGTTTTTGAACTGGCAGAAGTACTGGGTCTTGAAAGCTCAAGCATTTGCTTCTTTTCTTCCATCATTTTTGATATTTCAGGATGTAATCGACTCAGTGTCTTTTCAAATTATATGCTCTTGAGGAGACATCAGGCTTTTTGCTTTGAGGCTTGGTAATTTTAGTTCCACACGTTGAAATATTTCCCAAGCATCAGAAACTTCACAAATACAAACATAGTGTTTCTTATCTGAACTTTCAGTAAAATACTTGAATATATCAGACTTCTTTATTGAATCTCTATCCATTATGAAGGGTCATAGACTGATAATTATAATTAAAGAATCAAGTACAAATTACAAAGAATCTGAAAAAAAAGAAATTTAGCAATACAAGATAATTGACCTAAAAATAAAAATAGTTCAATCCAAGTCAGAAGGACCAACCTTACTAGGTATGTATCTAGGTAGTTACCTACTTAGATAAATAGTTAGTACCTACCTACCTAAGGTCTCCACCGCCATCAAAAATTTTTTACCTATATAATTAAGTGTTGTTAAGACAAATCTTCCCAAATATTTTATGGTTAAAAAATGGAAATTTGCAGATTATTCCTGCAACTCCCACACCTCCATAAAATCCAAGAATCCTATGGTACCATTTTTCGTAATATATTACAAGAATTATAATTTGCAACTAAACCTATATTTAACAAATAACAATTTAGGTAGCAATATATCGCCCGGAGCCAGACCATGGAGCCGTATTTTCAAGGTTTCTGGCTCCAGGTAAGCAAAATTCACTGGCTCCACCGACTCCGACTCCGGCTCCGAAACCCTGATATAGGACTCCATCATAAAATTCAGTGAAGTTGGTCAGACGGGACCTTCCATTTCAAAAACCATGCTGGCTATCATTTATAAGGTTGCAGCACTCTTCAAGGAACTCAGTAACTTTACCTCTAATGATACTTTCGAGTAATTTGCAAATAATGGAGGTGAGGCTGATGGGTCTGTAGTTTTTGCCAAGTTATATTTTTGTTTAAACTAATGAAAATATGAAGATAACCTAACCAATTGTTAAGGGCATATAGTTGACCTAACCTGGCAGTCAATTAACCTAATTAACATAAGTAATTTAAAAGTGTTGGAGTGCTGTTTATTTTTGGTTGGTTGAATAATTTTGGACACCAAAATAGGATTTTGGGTAAATATTGGATTTTATTCCCAGTCTGGTTTCATAATGAGAGCAAACTTTTCTGGCCAATTTTGAGGTGCTTTGCAGGAATCTGCCATTGGTTTCCTGTGCAAATGTGTAGTTTTTGAGATATCATAACATAAACATATAGGATATATTCATGTTACAAGATCTCATAACAAATATTTAGGATATGTTCATGTTACAAGATCTTGGAAATGTGCAAAACACCTCAAAATTAACCATAAAAGTTTGCTCTCATCATTTTCGTTTAAACTAATGAAAATATGACAACTTATCCAAACCAATCATCAAGGGTGTACAGTTGACCTAACTAGGCATTCAATTAACCTAATGTTCAGGTTAATATTGGGTCATTCCACATCAAGTGGACCAATTTTGGAAAAGTGCCCCACCTCACCATGTCAGATTTTGTTCTAACTTTGCTCACAGATTCCTTTAAGCCTTAAAGGAAGTTCTGCAAAGTGTTAGTTCCATATCTCTTGTGGTTCTGTCACTAGGCTCCAAGAGCATGGGCTACTTTGTCCATTACATTGAGCGCTGAATTATTTGTGCCATTTTTAGCTAGTCTGCATTCCATAGTAACAAATCTTTCTGCTCTGAAAACTTGCTCCTAGGGTCAAAATTTACTGTAGATTTCAAAACTCACATTACTAGAGCTCTAGGAAGTATAGATTTTCCATAAAATATCCCCAAAGTAGGCTTCAAATTACATTTTGATTCCTGGGAAGCCACTTTTAGAAAATTATAGCTCTGGATCTACTTGACTCTGTGAGCTTTTGTTAGAAACCAAGAAAGTACTGCCCATATGCTACAAAATGTTTCAATCCAGATCTTCCTAGCTGTTATAGTTGCTGAGTTATAAGGCATCAAAAATGGCCAAAATTAATTTGTGACAAAAATGTCCCATCTTTAAAGCTCAAAATGATCATGTGGGATGGCTCGCACCATACTCTAACAAAAACCAATGAAAAGAGCATGTCCTGAAATACTAGGGCCTAGTTTTTTATTTTGGTGTCTTGCTTTTTTGCAGGTCTAGTAGAGCTTTGAAATTTTGTTCTGTGTGATGTTTCTAGTGTTATAATTATTATTTCATTGGCACAATGTTTTATTTTTCTTTTGTTCTTATTGCCGATTATATAGTGCAGGACACGGTGCTGTGTGCTAGGCTATACATAATATTTTTATTTATGTTCAACAACTTGTAATATATGACTATTATTGTTTCAGATCAAAACTGAAAATGGCCGAATCACCAGATACTAGTAGCATTCATGTGGGAGAACCCATGGAAACTGAAAGAAAACTGGAAGCTTGTACTATTGGAAATAAAGAGGGAACAGTGTCTCACCTGAAAACATATTCCAGAAAATGTGGTTTGAAACTGTTCACAGAGCTGACAGTTCAGGAAAGACAACTACTTTTTCTTTGAACAGGAATAGAAGTAGTCCAATTTAAGGAAGATGCATGCATGTGCTTGCACCATAAACAGCTTCTTTTGACCAGATATGAGAGTCTGCAGAAGCACTGTTGCGACCCATTTGAATATCATAAATCAACATTACCCAAAAAATCACTTCAGGCAATTGACATTGCAACAGCTCAACTGTTGAAGGAAGAGACTGGCAAAGACATCAAGCCTGGATGGAAACTTTGTCTGATTGCAGGAAACAGAGGGCTGAAATACAAAGAATCAGTTCAACATCAAGTGAATCATTTGATCCACCAGAAGCACAAAAGCAGAAACTAGACCCCAGCTGCAGTGTTCAGCACTTGACATTTCCCTTGTAAAGCCACAAAAAGTGAGCAAGAGAGATTTACCAGGATATGTCAAAAGAAAGACAAGACAAGACAAGACAAGCACAAGAAGCTATTGGTCAGAAAATGGCAGCTCTAAACAGAGATTGATGTGGGTGAAATGGAAGCTAGCACAAGTCAGCAGAGGTGCAGAAATTGTGAAGATTATGAAATACTGTTGGAAGAATTGAAAAGCCAAATGGAATTATCAGACAAAGAAAGGAAACTGCAGATTCTAACTCTGGAGCCTAACAGCTGGTCTATACAACAAACAGAAGAAGAATTTGGAGTTTCTCTTTGAATGGTTAAAACAGTCAGGAAGTTGAAAACAGAGTTAGGTATTCCTGCAATACCAGGAAAAAAGAAAGGAAAAACACTGCCTGAGGAAGTAGTAGTAAAAGTTCAAAAGTTTTATGAAGATAATGAATGCAGCCGGATGTGCCCAGGGAGGAAAGATTGGGTGTCTGTCAGGATTGATGGAAAAAAGTTTCAAAAACAAAAAAGACTGCTGCTCAGCAATTTGAAAGAAATGTACATTGCTTACAAAAATCAAAATGGCCCTGAAATTGGCTTCTCTAAGTTCTGTGAACTTCAACCAAAGTGGTGTGTGACAGTTGGTGTAGCAGGGGTACACAGTGTTTGTGTATGTACAATTCACCAAAATGTGAAACTGATATTGGCTGGAGCTGACATTCATGAGGATTACAAAACGCTGATGCAAAAATGTGTTTACAATTTGGAGTCAAAAGACTGTATGCTACAATGGTGTGAACTGTGCCCTGGAGCACCAGCACTAGAAGATCACCTTTCAGTTATTTTTACAGAACAAACAGAAATGGATCCACAAGAAATGATTGAATATAAACAATGGGTTCACACTGACAGGGACACCTTGATTATGAAACAGTTGTCAGTAGAGGATTTTATCACAGAACTGACTTCAAGAATTATCTTCCTTTGTGGTCATCATTATGTTTCAAATCACCAAAGTGCTCACCTGAAGTCCCTAAAGGAGGAAATAAAAACTGAAGAAGCAATAATCTTAATGGATTTTGCAGAGAACTATTCTTTTGTGGTACAAGATGCAGCGCAAGGTTTTCAGATGAAATTAGAAGTGAATGTTTTTGTGTCATCACTGACTGTCTGAAGCATGATACTGTTGCAGTACATGTCTTTCTGAAGAAGTTGATTGTATTTCTGAAAGAAAATTTTGAACTAATCAAGCACATTCATTACTTCAGTGATGGTGCTGCAGGCCAGTACAAAAACTACAAAAATTTCATGAACCTTTGTTGGCACAGCAAAGATTTTGATGGGATAACAGCAGAATGGAACTTTTTTGCTACCAGCCATGGAAAATCAGCATGTGATGGTGTAGGGGGCACTGTGAAAAGATTGGCAGCTCGTGCCAGCTTGCAAAAACCAGTAACTGGTCAGATTCTCACACCTACCAATCTCTCTGAATTTTGCCAAAAAGATGTGCATGGAATTACATTCTTTTTTGTTTCAACCAATGAAATAGAAGCAGAGAGAGAAGCATAGGAAATGAGATTTAATCATGGGCATACAGTAGCTGGAACTTGAGAAAATCCTCATTTTGTTCCAGTAAATGATAAACAGATTCAAGTTAGCCGAGTTTCAAGATCTACATGTTATTTTGTGGCCAATGTTGGAATATACAGTGATATTGATCAATGACAGTTGAAACTGCAACCAGGCCAATATGTGGCATGCATTTATGATGATTTGTGAAGTCTGTGAGGAAGAAAAAGATGCATTAATTACATTTATGCACCCTCATGGGCCAGCATGACAGTTTCAGTGGCCATCTAGAAAAGATACTTGTTGGATTCCAGAGCAGTATATCTTGACAACTATTCCTGCTCCTACACTGAGTGCCATGGGAAGAGGGTACATGCTGCCAGGGAATACCTTGTCTACTATAGAAAATTTGTTTGAAAGCTTTGAAAAGGAGTTGCACAGTTCTGGATCCAGTTAGAAAGTCAAGGAAAGATGGGTTGGTGGGGGGGGACATGTGGCTAGACCAGCATGGCTATCAGGCATGGCCCGTTGGTGATGAGGTTGCCAATTTCTTGAAAAACTGAAATAGACTCCTTTGTATTAATAAATTATCTTTATCTTTAATAGTTATCAATTAGAGAAATTGGCAGTGGCTTAGCCACCATGGACCAATGCAGGAGTGCAAATAAATTAACAAATATAATGCTAGAAACATCACACAGAACAAAATTTCAAAGCTCTACTAGACCTACAAAAAAGCAAGATACCAAAATAAAAATCTAGGTTCTAGTATTTCAGGACATGCTCTTTTCATTGGTTTTTGTTAGAGTATGGTGCGAGTTGTCCCACATGATCATTTTGAGCTTTAAAGATAGGACGTTTTTGTCACAAATTAATTTAGGCCATTTTGATGCCTTATATCTCAGCAACTACACAGGTTGGAAGATCTGGATTGAAACATTTTGTAGCATATGGGCAGTACTTTCTTGGTTTCTAACAAAAGCTCACAGAGTCAAGTAGATCCAGAGCTATAATTTTCTAAAAGTGGCTTCCCAGGAATCAAAATGTAATTTGAAGCCTACTTTGGGGATATTTTATGGAAACTCTATACTTCGTAGAGCTCTAGTAATGTAAGTTTTGAAATCTACAGTAAATTTTGACCCTAGGAGCAAATTTTCAGAGCAGAAGGATTTGTTACTGTGGAATGCTGACTAGCTAAAAATGGTACAAATAATTTGGCGCTCAATGTGATGGACAAAGTAGCCTATGCTCTTGGAGCCCTAGTGACAGAACCACAAGAGATATGGAACTAAAACATTGCAGAACTTCCTTTAAGGCTTAAAGGAATCTGTGAACAAAGTTACAATAAAATCTAACATGGTGAGGTGGAGACCACAGGTCTACTTGACGTGGAATGACCCTGTGTGTTTTTAACCAGCTAGCTGGGTTAATATTGTGAGCTAGACTACAAGATCATTTTTTGGTTTTCTATGCTTTATACCTATTTTTCAAAGGATTTACACTTGTAAACATTGGTAGTGCTGCTAGAAATTGGTTCTCTCCTAAATATACAGAGCAGCTGGTTATTTTTACATGAGAACTTAACCCTTCTTAATCTTGGAAAAATTGTACTTTTGAAATATCAGCTGATACTGATATGGATAAAAATCTACTGATATAACTGATACCAATATATTGGTACATCCCTAATATTTATAAAAACTAAGGAATTTCTTTGGATCTTTATTGCTATTTCTAGTTAGATTTATTTCACTATGCCTTTAGCTCTTCTTAATCACACTATTTAGCTTATTTCTTAACTGCCTATAGTTATCCAAGTCCAAAATACTATCACTGCCTTCAAATTCCTTGAATGCCCTTTTTTCATTTTTAATTGTTTTAGCTGTTTCCTTATTCCACCACAAAGGTTTCCTACTCTTTCTTATTCCTAACACTTCTGAGAGGAATACACCTACATTGTACATCCTCTAAAATTTCTTTGAATCTAGACCATATCTCAGTAGCATTTTTATGGCAAATTCATTATCCCACTTTATTGAGCCTAACAACCAGGGCTGTGGAGTTGGCACATAAAAAAACTGACTCTGACTCCTCAATTTTTTGTCTATCTGACTCCGACTCCGAAGGTATATTAATTCTAAATCTGCTATGATGATAATTACACAAGAGGCATTTCATCACCACCACGTGAATCATCAGGCTACTTTTTAAACCCATAACCTGCAAAGTTTGAGTCTAATGGTCGTAGCGATGCCATTATGGCTTTTTTATTTTTTATTTATGAAAAAACAAAATTCATTGAGCATAAAACAAAACAAAAATTAAATTTAAGACTATGACAAAATAAAAATTTCATTAAATGCAATCAAAAATATAAAAGTATTCCTGCAAAATTTATTAAACTAAGGCCAAGGGTGAAAATCTAAAATTTGCGAATAACTTGTTCTTAGGAACAGAATTGCTTCTGCCAGATCCTCTTTCATTGAAGCCCTTAAATCTGATTTAATTATTTTCAGTGCGGAAAACAGTCTCTCCACACTGACCTGAGTGGGTGGCATGGCTGTTACTATCATAGCTGTATCTCTTAAAATCTCGATATGCGGGGATGACTTCTTGTATTGTCAGTTTAGATGAGCGATCATATTTTTCCACTTCTTTTAGGCCATCAAAAAAAATCTTGCTTAAATTTCATTAGTTTAACATCAAAAGGTTGCCTATGCATGTTTAAGCAGCGACGCTTTGCTTTTGAGCATTCAATTTTATCTAAATATTTTTGAAAGTCTAATTCTTCATCATTTGAAGAGGATGAGAGGGACTTACTACTCATATCTTCATCCTGTGGTTCAGGATTTTCAGGTAATAGCCCTTTTATGCGAATTGCAACCTCGCAGAGGGCCTCTTTTGCTTTAGCAATTTGTTCTTCAGTCAACAAAATTTGGTTCATTGGATCTATGTAGACAGCAGCTAATAAGATCTCATTTTCCAGTAGCAGCCCTCTCTTTTCTCATTGAGGATACAATTCCATCAGCAATTAATCCTTCAGTTTGGGATAGATGAAATAATAAATTTTTCCGTTCCCATAGGAATGTACCAGGAGTTAAATCCTCTGCTTGCAACTTTTTGGTGACAGTATAAGGGTGAGCAAGCAGAGCTTCTAATTGTGTAACCTCCCTTCATTGAATTTCAGTTAGTGAAACATTGGGATTATCAATGTCTTCTAGGAAGGGTTTTAGATCAAGCAAACGCTTAATCATCATATATGTGCTCCCCCAGCGTGTCACTTGGTCCAAAATAGCTCCCTTTCCTGCATGTCTCTGGATAATAGCAGCAATTTTAGAGGTCCTGGCTGCAGTGGCTACTTGCCTCAACTTGCCTATCAGAGTAGCTGCATGGCGATCTTTCAATCCATCTCTTATTGCTAGCTGCAATGTATGTGCAACACAACGCATATGTTGGATTAGAAAGAGCTTAGATGCTTCTTCAACAATATCATCTAAAATTTCATCGCTCTGTTCTGTTTGTGCTGTTTGAGAATCTGTTTCAGGAATGTCATCTTCATTAGCCACTTTTACTTCATCAACTTTATTCAGCTTTTCTATCGTGCTTAGCATGTTTGAAGCATTATCTGTGACAATACATAGAATCTGCTCTTTCTTAATTACAAAGTCTTTTAAAACTTCCTCCACTAACTTCTGAAGATAGTCGCTGTCATGATGTGCCTTGGTGTCCTTTACTCCCAATGTCCGAGTTACCATTTTATTGTTTTCATCAACAAATCTAGCATTGATGGCAAAATAGTTAACTCTATGACGCGTGGCTGCATCCATTTTAATAAACATGAAGCGTCCCTTAAGAGTTCTTCGAAGTTCTTCCTTTTTATTTGTGGCTTCTTCAACTATAATTTTTCTGATACTTTGTCTTTCCAGAGAAACTCCAAGTTTCTTGGCCATTTCTCCATTTAGGCCTAGAAAGGCTGGTTGTGAAAATAAAGATAAGGCTATGTACACCATTTCTTACCACCAGTTCGATGATGTGCTTCTTGAACTTTTCTGTGGTCATTGTTAAGGTAACTTTGTCTGCAGTAAAGAATCTTGTAAGTGGTGCTTGTCATTCAGTAGATTTCTGATCTTTTGTTAACTTTGAAGTAGTTGGAAGGTTTTTATTACTCTCTTTCTCAATGACAACTTCTAAAATTTTGGGATGGAAACGCTGCAAAATGTCTTTTCAAATTTGATGCTCTGGTTGGTGCATTTTTATCAGCCAGTAAAACCACTGATTTTTGCTTCACATAATTTTTCACCATCACCATCACCATCATCATCATCATCTATCATACACTGACACACGAAATGTTTCCCATCTGTGGTTATTGTAAAATATTCAAAAACTGCAGACTTTGTTGGAAGTGTCTTTGCCATTGTGAAAGGGGTTTTAGACTTGAAAGTTAAAAACTTATGAAATTTAGAAAGAACTCGAAATTAAATAAGCATTAAAAATAAAAAATATCTGAAAAGAAAAAATGAATTAATGGCATTAGTGTCTGAAATGGAAAACATTGTTTATTATTATTTAAGTGGTTTAACCACCATAGCTGCCAGTGATATCACACACAAAAACATATTTTATTAAAATTTATATTGAGGTCGGAGTTGGCACATTTTTACTGACTCCAACTCCAGCAGCACCAAAATTGACTCTGACTCCATGACTCCGACTCCACAGCCCTGCTAACAACCCTCTAAATCTACAATAGTCACCCTTTGAGAAGTAAGGGACTAGATGGTCATTATTGACTAGATCCCTATTTAATTCTATCTTAAAATGTATGATCCAATGGTCACTATTTCCTAATAACTCTCCTACTGCAAGTTCCCTAATAAGTTCATGATCATTAGACCGGACCAGATCTAAGATTGCTTGATCCCTAGTTGGTTAGTCTATATGAGGCAGGTTGAAATCTCCCATAATTAATGTCCTAGCACTACAACCTTTATCCATTTCTTGAACCATACCATTATCAACTCCGTGTTTGGTTTGGAGGTCTGTTAAAGTGCACCTATCCAAATATACTCTGCCTGAAACACGCATATCAACCCATTTTAACTTTACCCTATTGTCTAATTTAATACTATCATTCTGAACTGAAGTTAAATCATTCATTCTTAATGTATAAGACCAAACCAACCCCCTGCCTACCTATTCTCTGGTAAATATACATTGTATAACTATTTAACTCATACTTTGCTCTTGTCATTGAATGCTGCCTCACTAATGCAGACTATATCCAGATTTTCATTAATCATATAACTAAATAATTCAATTTTCTTATTCCTAAGACTATGTACATTTGTATAAAAACACTTCAACCCTTCTGTTTTAACTGATTCCCTACCTTTGGCTAAATAGTTGATATGCCTATTCCTGACATCATCCATATGTAAGAGTCTAACAGTATTTACTTTACCAATACCCTGATGCTTTGTTCCCTCTGTTGATCTAGAGTTATCTTTCAAAACCCCAAAGAACTCACATTTTTCCCCAGAAGACTCCCATACAAAGCAGTTCCCCTTCCACTAAGATGTAATCCATCCTCTCTGTAAAGCTCCCTCCTTTCATAAAAATTATCCCACAAATCTATGAACTCAACCCCTTTGCTACATAGCATCCTAACTTTATCATTTAAGGCTAAAATTCTCCTTGTAAACTTCATGCTTACCCCAATCCTTGGTAAATGGCCCACTACATAACACTTGCTCTGCCTATGTTTTAAAGTTTCTATCAATTCCCTGTACTTCAGTTTAACTGCTTCTGAATTTCTGTTTAACTTAAATCCACCATCTTTATCCTTGTTTGTTAAGTCATTTATACCTACATAAATTGTAATATTACCTTAGGTTATAGGCAACTTCTTCACTACCTCATTGACTTTAGAAATATTACCACCTGGAAAACATATTCTACCATGGGTTTTCCTTCCCTTATTGCAAAATTCATTGTCCTGATTCTTAATAATAGAGTCCCCAACCATGGTAAATTCACACTGTACTGCTTCATCTAAATTCCCTAGCATATATGAAACCTGTTACTAGTTGCTACAACATAATTACTATTCTCTCTAATCCTATTTCTTGAATGACTTTTAACGTTGTGCCATTCATCAGGCCTAACTTTACTTGGACCTGCATACCTGTCTCTAACATTAGGACTAGGACTAGGCTTAGGCTTAACTTTACTTTACTTGGGCCTGCATCTTACATTAGTATTTCCTGTATTAGACTCAATTTCTGTTCTAACTGTTACATTAATCTCACTAGCTACACTATCAATCATAGGGTGAACTAACTATGGCCCACTAGACTCTGAGCCTGCAGCTTTCTTAAACTTTGCCTTGAGCATGTCCCTAACCTCAGGTAAACACTTATTGCAAAACTACAAAATATTTGGTGACTTCATACCCCTGTACATTTGTTCTGTAATTTTGATACAGACCAAGTGAGGTAATTATTAAATGTTTCACCAACACTGAAATTAATATCCAAAATATATTTCTCTAATGTATTTTGGTGTGTTCTGTTCAAATATGACCTTTATATCTTGCGCAAATGAACCAAAAGTTTTCCTATGTTTTGGTTCATTTTTGCTAGAAATGAAGGTCATATATGAACCAAACACACTAAATATATATAACCTAACCTTAACCTGTGTGTTCTTGGATTGCGTGTGCTAACCGGGGGGGGGGGGGTAATTATTGAATGTTTCACCAACACTGAAATTAATATCCAAAATACATTTTTGTAATGTATTTTGGTGTGTGCTGTTCAAATATGACCTTCATATCTTGCGCAAATGAACCGAAACAAAGTTATGAAACTGTTGGTAGAACATTCAATAATAACCCTGAGTGATACCAATCATCACAACTCTCACATGCTACAGCCTTAACCCCTTCCCTAACTTCCTTCTTAAAACCTTAGTCACAGTCTAAAGTCATCTTAAATACTATGTTTTAACTCAGTTAAAAGCTTTAAGTCTAAGTTTGGCTATTCCCTGGATGGAATGGCTAATGGGGGCCTAGGCTAATCAACCAAAATGTTGGGCTTGCATCAAGGCTGCCAAGAGGGTGGGGAAGCTGGGATAAATCCCTGGGGCCTGGAAAGAGGGCGGATAAAATCTAAAAATATTAATAAAGCAATTGATTAAATAACAGAGAGGAAATATAATTAATAAACATACATTTCATAGAGATTATCATAGTCAAACTGAAACAGATAAAATATTATCTGCCATCCACCAATGCCCAAGACTGACTGACAGATCTGGGAACCATTGTCATTGAAAGCCAGTTAGCCCATACTTTAAATTTCCTCTGAATCATTTACCACTTTGCTTTGTTAGAGAGAAGGTAAAGAAAGTACACTTCTTATTATGAAAATCTTGTAGTAAACAATTGTCTTTCCTGCATGGACTGTTACTGCATTTGTAAATTGTATGATAATAGAATTAATATAATTGATTCAAAAAATAAAATGGTAATTTTCTTCTGAGTTGTTTATTCATACTGTATGTTTTGAATAGTGACTTGGACATATAATCAGTTTGCTTGTTATGTACACGAAAAACACTCATAATAAAATACTGAGTAAACAGGGGGGCCCATATACCAATCCTTCCCTGGGGCCTGTGGCAGCTCTCATTGGCCCTACTTGCACTGAATGAACCCCAAGAGCTATCTGAATGCTAAGTCAAATTAAGCTTAAGGCTTAGGAATAGAGGTATTTGTACTTTAATTTTACTTTAATCTTAAATACTATTCTTTAACCCAGTTAAAAGCTTTAAGGTCTAAGTTAGGCTATTCCCTGGATGGAATGAGCTAATGGGGGCTTAGGCTTATCAATCAAAATGTTGGGCTTGCACTGAATGAACCCCCAGATCTCTCCAAATACCCAGTTAAATTAAGCTTAAAGCTTAGGAATATTTCAACAGAACATACCAAAATTCATTAGAAAAATGTATTTTGGATATTAATTTCAGTGTTAGTGAAACATTCAATAATTACCCAGATTTGAATAAAACACACCAAAATACACCAGAAAAACCTATTCTCCTATGAAAATTGACCTGCAAAGGTAAAAAGAATAATTACCACCATTTGATTTCAATCGATTTTAATTGATCCAAAAATTGCTTGTACCATATATCTGTTAATATCAATTTGCACAAGAAATACCATAGAAGAAAATAGATTCAGATTTAAAATTCTACATAAGAAAAACCTATTGTCATCCCAAAGTCCAGGTCATGTGCTAAAATGAATATTAACCAAACTGCCTTACAAGGTAAGATGGGTGTAAATTCATAAAATTAGCAAGGATGAGGTAAGGTTGATGGCAAAAAGTGAAGTATAGGAATGTCTTGAGGAGCACTTTGAAAGGGAAAAATGTAAAAACAATGTAATTGTGTATGGTATTCCACCTTCCCCAGATGAGAAGGAAATTCAAGATGAAAATAAGGATAAAATTAAGGTAAAAGTGTCAGCAAATCAAAAGAAATGTATGATGTTGACAAAATTAGAGAGATGAAGGCTGTGCATGATGACCTTGAAATAATTGATGATACCAAACATTATAAGGCTAGGTAAATCAGGAGGCTTTACAAATAATGGTAGGCCAAAATATGCCCCCATCTGTATTAAGCTCAAAGACAGTGAGGTGAAGAAAAGAATATTATTTGGGACAAAAAATTTGAGCCTCACCCATTATGACTGGATGAAAAATGTGTATTATTTCTGGTGACTTTATGAAGAAGCAAAGAGAGGAAAGACAAAAATTATATGACGAAATGAAAACTAGAATTCATGCTAGTGAGACAAATCTCTATATGAGTAGAGTAAAATGAAAAAGAGAAACAGTGACAGAGATGAACAATATGGTGCAGTAGGTGGATGAGGAAGCCCAACATTTCTTGAAGAATACTACTTCTATTAGGAAATACCTATGCATAAATAACACTGGTCAACACTCATTTTATTGCCAATCATATTAGAGTGATTTTGGGGTAACTTTGTGGTGCTGATTCCGAATATGACATTGGTTTTGCTAGATTGGCTCTAATTTGAGATAATTGGTACCCCATTGAAACACGTAAAAATGCAAAAAATTTAATGTTCAGGCGGAGCCTACTTACAAATCACATTGAAATTGTCTCAAATCATACAAAAGTAAACACATGAAATACATAATGGCATTTTATTCGGTCTCACCATCTAGAATGTTCCGGTAGTTTCCCATATGCACGCGTTATGGTTATGTTTCCTATTAATTGAGGGTATTCATTATCTCAAGAACTAGAGCCAAATCGGAAAAACTACTTTCATTTTGGAATTCAGCAACCCCAAAATACCCTAAATTCGTACGAATTTCCTTGGCAATGAAAAAAAAAATTTTTGTTGTTGACCTGTGTAATATATATAAATAGTAATAGAAGTATAACAGAAAGTTCCCAAAGGCAATTTGGCAAATGTACATGATAAAAATTTACAGTCAAATAAAGTAAAATTAAGTGAAAACAAACCTAGATTCAAAGTAGAGAACTTGAAATGTATGTACCGTATACAAATGCTGAGGCTTTATTAAGTAAATGTGATGAGCTCAGAGTTAGAGTAAGTAATGCAAAACCAGATATGATTTTTGTATCAGAAACTTGGATACAGGATTATGAATCACCATTGAATTATAAAATTCCAGGATATATATATGTAAATCTTGCACAAATGCTCAGGAAATAAGAAGTGGTGTTGTCATATATTTTAAAGACATTACAATATGAAGAATGTGATGAACTGAATAACATCAGGGTAAATGATGCATTGTAGTGCTGGATTACATCTGAGGTGGTGAAAGTTTTATGTGGAGTTACTTACAGAAAAGATAGTCAAGGAACAGATATGAATGACCAACTAGTACAAATGATAAGAAGAGCATCAAATCTTGTACAAGGAAATCTAATATTATGTGGAGATTTTAATTTACCAAAAATTAACTGGAATACCCACTGTGTTAGAGATAGTGAAAGTTCTTTCTCGAGTATATTTTTAGATCTGTTAAGGAACTTGCTTTTGAAACAGATTGTTAGTGCTCCAATAAGAAGTGAAAATGAACCTAGTCTGCTAGATTTACTTATTGTTCATGTAAATGCAGAAGTGTTAAACATTGAGTGTCAGGATCCATTAATTAGGCTGAAGTGATCACACTGTATTGATATGGGAATATGTAATGAGTGTTAAATGGGTAGAAAATATCCTGAGATACAGTTATGATTTTAAGAATGGTAAATTTCAAGAGCTCAGAAAATTATGATTGGACTGGAATGTACTATATAACCTAAGTATTAACCTTATTGCTGAAAAATGGAATAGTTTTTGTGATAGTGAATTGATTAAATAAATCGGTACATACCAAAAAAGTGTTCAAATTATGATGATAAGGATAAACCAATGTGGTGGAATAAAATGGCTGACAAAGCAATTAAAAATAAGGCATGTGTGTGGAAAAGGTACTTGGCAAATAAAAGTAATCATAATTTTAAGGAATATATTAAAAACAAACCAAGCAGCAAAAGACATTAGAAAAGTGAAAAGAAACTTTGAAAAATTCATACCAAAGAGTGTAAAGAAAAACCAAAAATTATTCTATAAATATGTAAATGGTAAAAATAAGTCAAGAGTGCCTGTGTTAAAATTACAGATTAATGATCAAGTATGCAGAAAATCTGATAAGGAAATTAGTGAGGTATTAAATGATTATTTTAAGTCTCTTCAATGTAGAAGAGGATGAAGAATTTCAAGTAATAGTAATAGACTATTACAGGATTTTTCAAGTAATAGTAATAAATCATAATTTTTTGGCTGTAATAGTAATAGTAATAGTAATAGAAGGCAAAGTAATAGATAATAGTCTATTACTTTTCTATTACAGTGGCAATGGACATATTGTGTGAACAAAAAACTGAAAAATGAACTAAATCTACTCAAAACTAAAATAAACATGTATGTGAACTAATATTGTGGCAAATTTTTCCTTCAATAAAGTACAATTTATGAAGACCTACAGTCTCTGAAATTGTAATGATTTAGTTGAAACAAATATTTGTTATTTGGCTGCCTCTCAGCCTCATCTTGGATCCATGAGTGCAGAGCCCTCTGCCTCTCAGCCTCATCTTGGATCCATGATTGCAGAGCCCTCTGCCTCTCAGCCTCATCTTGGATCCATGAGTGCAGAGCCCTCTGCCTCTCAGCCTCATCTTGGATCCATGAGTGCAGAGCCCTCTGCCTCTCAGCCTCATCTTGGATCCATGAGTGCAGAGCCCTCTGCCTCTCAGCCTCATCTTGGATCCATGAGTGCAGAGCCCTCTGCCTCTCAGCCTCATCTTGGATCCATGAGTGCAGAGCCCTCTGCCTCTCAGCCTCATCTTGGATCCGTGAGTGCAGAGCCCTCTGCCTCTCAGCCTCATCTTGGATCCGTGAGTGCAGAGCCCTCTGCCTCTCAGCCTCATCTTGGATCCGTGAGTGCAGAGCCCTCTGCCTCTCAGCCTCATCTTGGATCCATGAGTGCAGAGCCCTCTGCCTCTCAGCCTCATCTTGGGTCCATGAGTGCAGAGCCCTCTGCCTCTCAGCCTCATCTTGGGTCCATGAGTGCAGAGCCCTCTGCCTCTCAGCCTCATCTTGGGTCCATGAGTGCAGAGCCCTCTGCCTCTCAGCCTCATCTTGGGTCCATGAGTGCAGAGCCCTCTGCCTCTCAGCCTCATCTTGGGTCCATGAGTGCAGAGCCCTCTGCCTCTCAGCCTCATCTTGGGTCCATGAGTGCAGAGCCCTCTGCCTCTCAGCCTCATCTTGGGTCCATGAGTGCAGAGCCCTCTGCCTCTCAGCCTCATCTTGGGTCCATGAGTGCAGAGCCCTCTGCCTCTCAGCCTCATCTTGGGTCCATGAGTGCAGAGCCCTCTGCCTCTCAGCCTCATCTTGGGTCCATGAGTGCAGAGCCCTCTGCCTCTCAGCCTCATCTTGGGTCCATGAGTGCAGAGCCCTCTGCCTCTCAGCCTCATCTTGGGTCCATGAGTGCAGAGCCCTCTGCCTCTCAGCCTCATCTTGGGTCCATGAGTGCAGAGCCCTCTGCCTCTCAGCCTCATCTTGGGTCCATGAGTGCAGAGCCCTCTGCCTCTCAGCCTCATCTTGGGTCCATGAGTGCAGAGCCCTCTGCCTCTCAGCCTCATCTTGGGTCCATGAGTGCAGAGCCCTCTGCCTCTCAGCCTCATCTTGGGTCCATGAGTGCAGAGCCCTCTGCCTCTCAGCCTCATCTTGGGTCCATGAGTGCAGAGCCCTCTGCCTCTCAGCCTCATCTTGGGTCCATGAGTGCAGAGCCCTCTGCCTCTCAGCCTCATCTTGGGTCCATGAGTGCAGAGCCCTCTGCCTCTCAGCCTCATCTTGGGTCCATGAGTGCAGAGCCCTCTGCCTCTCAGCCTCATCTTGGGTCCATGAGTGCAGAGCCCTCTGCCTCTCAGCCTCATCTTGGATCCATGAGTGCAGAGCCCTCTGCCTCTCAGCCTCATCTTGGATCCATGAGTGCAGAGCCCTCTGCCTCTCAGCCTCATCTTGGATCCATGAGTGCAGAGCCCTCTGCCTCTCAGCCTCATCTTGGATCCATGAGTGCAGAGCCCTCTGCCTCTCAGCCTCATCTTGGATCCATGAGTGCAGAGCCCTCTGCCTCTCAGCCTCATCTTGGATCCATGAGTGCAGAGCCCTCTGCCTCTCAGCCTCATCTTGGATCCATGAGTGCAGAGCCCTCTGCCTCTCAGCCTCATCTTGGATCCATGAGTGCAGAGCCCTCTGCCTCTCAGCCTCATCTTGGATCCATGAGTGCAGAGCCCTCTGCCTCTCAGCCTCATCTTGGATCCATGAGTGCAGAGCCCTCTGCCTCTCAGCCTCATCTTGGATCCATGAGTGCAGAGCCCTCTGCCTCTCAGCCTCATCTTGGATCCATGAGTGCAGAGCCCTCTGCCTCTCAGCCTCATCTTGGATCCATGAGTGCAGAGCCCTCTGCCTCTCAGCCTCATCTTGGATCCATGAGTGCAGAGCCCTCTGCCTCTCAGCCTCATCTTGGATCCATGAGTGCAGAGCCCTCTGCCTCTCAGCCTCATCTTGGATCCATGAGTGCAGAGCCCTCTGCCTCTCAGCCTCATCTTGGATCCATGAGTGCAGTGCCCTCTGCCTCTCAGTCTTATCCTGGATCCATGAATCCTGGCACTGTTACATCGCCAGCTCAATACCATCTCACACAGGGTACCCCCCTAAGGGGCCTTGGTGAATTAGGATGCTGGGAATGCAATTGGGGGTCATGATGAGGAGGCATCTTGGACAATGGTAGTAAGGAGGGGCCAGAAATGAGCAACTCCTCCGAGAACTGCAACCACTGCAGTAGCTAATGGTGGTGGTCCCTCAAGGGGGTCTGGTCCCACTCATGCACCAGCGAGAGGGAGTCAGCCTGTCGCAAAGGCTGGCAGAGAATGGTGGGGTATCATAGGGGCTGCCAAAACAGATTGTATGATGGCTGTACCAATGAAGACCACAAACATTTTTTGTCTCGAGATGTTGACCTGATCTTATGGCTGAGAAGCTGCAGGCATTTGTGGAAGATAAAGTGAACCTTCAGGTTACATGTAGGAAAAGCGACTGCAGGTGGACTATGTACAGTTTCTTTCAAGTTACAGCAGTCTGTGATGATCCAGGGGTTCTATGAGAAGGGAAGAAAAATACCTGCAGTACCTCTTGCAAGTGCTGGAGAGGGTAATTATGGAGACATCATGTGTCGTACTGTGGCGGAAAATCCAGCTGGGTCTAATGCTGTAACTGTTGTGCCTGGTATAAGTGGAATTCAACATGTAGAGATGTCTGGCAGAACTCCTGCATCTTCATAATTGCAACATTCAAGGTAATCTTTTATAACTAGAGGCCTAAGCTTAGGCAATAACAGCAAATACAGGTGGATCATAATTGATAAGCTGTTAGAGGATGCTGATATTCTCTGTCTGTAGGAAGCATGGCTATGGAAACAGGACTTAAAGGACCTGAATAACATGTCCAGTAACTTTCATGGGATAGGGGAGGCCACCAGAGATAAACAAGATGATCTTGCAGGCCACTCACCTGGTGGGGTAGCTATTCTATGGAGGTTGGGGTCAGGGTTTCGGAGCCGGAGTCGGTGGAGCCAGTGAATTTTGCTTACCTTGAGCCGGAGCCAGAGCCAGAAACCTTGAAAATACGGCTCCATGGTCTGGCTCTGGGCGATATATTGCTACCTAAATTGTTATTTGTTAAATATAGGTTAGTTGCAAAATTATAATTCTTGTAATATATTACGAAAAATGGTACCATAGGATTCTTGGATTTTATGGAGGTGTGGGAGTTGCAGGAATAATCTGCAAATTTCCATTTTTTAACCATTAAATATTTGGGAAGATTTGTCTTAACAACACTTAATTATATAGGTAAAATTTTTTTATGGCGGTGGAGACCTTAGGTAGGTAGGTACTAACTATTTATCTAAGTAGGTAACTACCTAGATACATACCTAGTAAGGTTGGTCCTTCTGACTTGGATTGAACTATTTTTATTTTTAGGTCAATTATCTTGTATTGCTAAATTTCTTTTTTTTTCAGATTCTTTGTAATTTGTACTTGATTCTTTAATTATAATTATCAGTCTATGACCCTTCATAATGGATAGAGATTCAATAAAGAAGTCTGATATATTCAAGTATTTTACTGAAAGTTCAGATAAGAAACACTATGTTTGTATTTGTGAAGTTTCTGATGCTTCGGGAAATATTTCAATGTGTGGAACTAAAATTACCAAGCCTCAAAGCAAAAAGCCTGATGTCTCCTCAAGAGCATATAATTTGAAAAGACACTTGAGTCGATTACATCCTGAAATATCAAAAATGATGGAAGAAAAGAAGCAAATGCTTGAGCTTTCAAGACCCAGTACTTCTGCCAGTTCAAAAACTAAAGCAAACCAGCAAAACATTACTAAATTTTGATGTCTCAAAAAGTCACTATCTCAATGACTACAGATAATTTAAAAATAGCATAATTGAGTTAGTTGTTAAAGATTCTATGCCTCTATCTATGTTTGAAAAGCCAGCTATGCGCAGTCTACTAGAAGAAATGGCTCAGAAATTCAAGATTAGTTTAGATAAAGACAATATCCGTCATTTAGTGATAGAAAAATCAAAAGAAGAAAAATTTGCTCTCAAAGAGCAATTAAAAGGGCGCTTCATATATTTAAAAGTTGATGGTTGCACACGAATATGGACACATTATTTTGCCATCAATGTCCGATTTATTGATGATGATAATAAAATCCTCACCTGCACTATAGCAGTAAAAGATACACATGCTCAGCAAACTAGTGACTACCTGCATGATCTAATTATGAGAACTCTGGAAGAGTATGGCATACTGAAAGAATTTGTGCTCTGCATTGTCAGTGATAATGCATCAAATATGATTAAAACTGTTGAGAAGTTGAATGATAATCAAGAGGCAACTTCAGAAGATGATATACAAACATTTGGTGAACATGATGATGATTCAACAGACACTCAGGAAGTGGCATCTTGTGTAGAAGAAATTGACAGTATTGTATCTGAAATTTCACACTTCTCCAGAATCAACCACATGCGTTGTGGTGCACATACCTTGCAACTTGCTATTTGCGATGGATTGAGAGAGAAACATGCTACCTCTCTCATAGGTAAGTTGAGACAGGTTGTAGTAGCAGCAAGAAACCCAAAAGTGGAAGAAATAATTAAAAGACGTGCAGGCAAGGTTGCTCTTTTAGATCAACCTACTCAATGGGGCAGCACTTATTTAATGATAGAGCGCTTATTAGAATTGAAACCTGTACTCTTGGACATGGCAAATTCAAATGTGAATCTTTCAGAAATAATGTGGGAACAAGCAAGAAGATTGGAAAGAGTACTGTACCAGCCATATATAGTAACAAAAAAAATTCAAAGTGAAGATTTGACTCCCAGTCAATTTTTGAAAGAGTGGAAATCTTTGATGTATTTTCTTTCCAAGATAGAAGGCACCATAGCTGATGACATTAAAAGTTCCATGGAAAGGAGAGAAAATATTTTACTTGATAATGAAGTATTGCTTGCTGCTGTTTATATAGATCCTAGATATAGATGCTTATTAACATCTGAACAGGTAGTTAAAGCCAAGGATGCCCTATGCAATATAGCAATCAGAATGAAAAGTAACCTAGACCTTTCAAATAAAGTCTCTCTATTAAGAGAGGAATGTGGAACTAAGATTATTGCATCATCATCAAATTCATCATCTCCTTCCACCACTTCTGATGTCAGCAAGTTTGATTTTGAAAAAATTATTGATATTCAACATGGTAAGAAATCAAAACGTCCTCGTTTAGAAAGTGAACTAATACCACCTCTCAGTCCAATGTGTACCCTCAAATTGCAAGTTGAGGAATCTTTTCCTGAGATTGAAAAATTTGACCGTTCGTCAAAACTGTCTTTGAACAAGTAATAGAAAGGTATCCTAAAGTTATAAGAGATGTTGCAAATCTTCTAGTAGCTATGCCTTCAACACAAGTCAGTGTTGAACGGCTATTTTCAGCACTGAAAATTTTAAAATCTGATTTAAGGGCACGTATGAAAGAAGATATTGTTGAGGCTATGTTATTTTTAAGAACAAATGTTTATAAGTAAACTTAGATAAATAATTTTAATTCATAATTTTTTTTATGGAAACAGATTTACAAGGAGAATATCTTGATTTTATGTTTAAAAATTAGTTTCCTACCTTAGCTACATTAGTAAAAATTTCTGCAAAAGTTATTATTTTGCTTTCATTTTTTAATACAAGGAGTATTATGATTTATGATACTGTAAATGTATCATTGAATTTGCAAACTTTTAAATTTTTTAATATGTAGTTTCAACTTTAAAGATAAAGTCTGATTTAAGGTTACACTTAAAAAAAATATAATTGAGGCCATCTTGTTTTAAAAAAAAAATTATAAATAAACTTAGTAATTTTCATTTTCAATTATTTTAAGGAAGGAAACAGATTTACAAGAAGAATATCTTGATTTTATGTTTAAAATTAGTTTGATTATACCTTAGCTAGAATAAAAAAAATTTTGCATTAGTTTTCATTTGTTAATCCAAGGAGTAGTATTGATTTTATAAGCGTAGGGTAAATGATTTTGTAAATTTTCTTTTATATGTATTAGTAGTTTGAACTTTTGACTTTTAGTTGAATTGCTTTTGTTAATTAAATTACAAAACTTTTTGACTAAAAGAAAATCTCTTTTTAAGTAAATAATATAACCTATTAAAAATTTAAAAACTGAATTTTTTGAAATATTCAGCTTTTTTTTTCAAGCCAAGTTGGCTTTCATGAAGCTTTCAAGTTTCAACACTTAAAAAAAGATGCATATATTATCTCAGAAAGTTTGATTGTTACTATTTTCCATACGAGAATTCTTAAGTTTGAACTTTGAACTAATTAGGAGGCAAGTTTCTCTAATTTATATCATTGTTAATAAATATTTAATATCATTTAGTTTTCATCATTTTCCTTTAGTTATTTAAATAACTTCATTCTATCATTATATTTGCCTAATTTAAAATCATAAGAAATTTAAATTTTGAGTATTAAAGTGATTTAATAATAAAATATTTTTGTGCAATATTTTAAATTGGACAATTAGTTATATAAATCTAGATATTTATTTTATAATTAACAGAATTTACTATAAAAGAGCCGGAGCCGGAGCCGGAGCCAGAGCTGGACTGTAAAAAATTTCGGAGCCGGAGCCGGAGTCGGAGCCAGAAGTTTTTTTACCGGCTCCGAAACCTTGGTTGGGGTATGGGAAATACATTACTGTAGTGAATTAAAACTTGGTTTGAATTGGCCAACTGGAATAGAAATTTGTGTAGACAATAAGAAATTTGTAATTCTGTGTATCTATATGCCTTTTCAGGCAGTTGATAATGATGATGATTACCTTGTTAAATTGGGGCAGGTCAGCAGTATTATTGATGAGTTGGATACGACATGTGTAGTTATGATTGGTGACTTTAATGCTAACCTTTGGTAACCTTTGGTTAGCTTCCGCCCAAATTGTTCATTCTGACGAAGGTCAAGCTTTTCACTCCACCTTAGACCTACAGTTTAATGTGGAATCCGAACCATGCCCCATCAGCAGCCCAGTGTCTTAACCACTAGGCCACCTAGGGTACCCATTTATCTACCAACCACTTTCTTTATTGGGGTTTTGCTGTGTGCCAGCTGCCATCAGGTCTCGAACCCAGGGCTGATGGATTCGTAGTCAGCAACGTTAATCACTACACTACCGAGGCGCATACCAAGGTGCTAATGTACTTAATGATAATTCTTTGTTTAGCAACCACTTAAAAGCCTTCTGTGAAGATAATAACTTGACCCTTTCATCCATGTGTAGTCTTCCTGGTGATAACTTTACTTGTGTTAGTGATAGTTGGTACACCACCTCATGGTTGGATCATTGTTTGTATATTCATTATACACAGTAATTCACTGGCCTTCTTCGTCAGTACTCCAGACAACTATCTCTTAATCTTCTATGGACCTCTTGTATAATGTTTGACCTGTTGAGTCTGAAAGTGTGTTTGTTTGTTTGTTAACACACTGCTTCTAATTGCATTTAAATAGACATAAAAGATCCTTTTCAAATGAGTGAAGTACTCCACATACAAAAGTAACAGTAATAGATGAAAATTAAAGTAATATAGTAATAGAAGGAATCAAAAGTAATAGTAATAGATACCTAGTAATTGACCCCATGTCTGGTTTCATGTCAAAACTCTATCCTACCCTTGGGTCACTTCTTACATGAAATGTGTCAAGTTGATCTGGACAAGAGTAAATGCAAAATTTCTGAGTATTGTGTCAACTGTGACGAGGCACAGATCAATGTTTCATGTAAGAAGTGACCCAAGGGTAGGATAGAGTTTTGACACAAAACACACACACAGTAATCCAGAGTGTTAAGAGTGGAAAGTCTTGAGTAAATGGAAATTGGCCTTGGTTACTGCAGTATACAAGAAGGGTGATCAGAGCTTGGCTTCCAATTATAGACCCATTAGCCTAACATGTCAAGTGTGTAAAGTTTCAGAGAAATTAGTGAGAAATGTAATTATAGAACATCTAGAAGAGAATAAATTAATTTATTGTCAACAGCATGGTTTCTGAAGATTAAGATCTTGTTTAACAAACCTCCTAGAAAGCTTTGAAGATTGGTCAAAGTGGGATAATGAAAACAAGAATTTTGATATCTTTTTGGATTTCCAAAAAGCATTTGACTCTGTGCTGCACAGAATTAAAGGACAAATCCTAAACTGGATTGAAGACTTTCTAAGTAATAGAAAACAGTAGTAGTAATAAATGAAGCTGAGTCCAGCTGGAAAGATTTTACTAGTGGTGTTCCACAGGGCAGTGTTATTGGTCCCCTACTGTTCATATACTATATAAATGATTTAACATCTGAAATTGATACATCAATATGCAAAATATTTGCTGATGATACCAAAATATATGATGAAATTAGGTTGGAAGAGGACATATTAAGATTACAGAGAAATCTAGATTTAATGAACTGGTCAGAAGAATATATGTTAAGCTTTAATCCAAGTAAATGTACTGTAAAGCATTTTCGTAATCCTAAAGCTGATTACACTGGTCAACAAATTTTAAGGAATTTTTTGTATCTTTAATGAAAGTAGCCGATTTTTATGTATTTTTGCATGCTGAATTTGAAAATGATAGTGAAATTGTTTAATTAGTTCGCGTTTTTAAGGTATCATGGTAATTATTGTGTAAGTACTGGTAAAAATTTATCCCACAACATATATGTATTTTAAGGAGCACACTCACTTCAATGTCGTTTCCTCTTGGCCTGTCTCTTGTACTCTGACTGTGTAGTGTCTCTTATTACTGACCAGCAGAAATCAGCCAGCATAGATGAATTCCACTTGCCCTGGTAACGTTTCTCAAGAGCTGAAATCTGCTGATGAAAACGTTCCCCATGTTCGTCACTTACTTCACCAAGGTTTGCCGGGAAAAAGTCGAAATGGGAATGGAGGAAATGAATTTTTAGAGACATGTTACATCCCATTCTTTGGTACGCCTTCAACATATTATCCACCAATTCATCTGCATTTGGAGCTCTGTTGTTTCCAAGGAAATTTTGCGACACTGACTTGAACGAGACCCAAGCTTCTTTTCTGCGCCCTCCAAAAGTGTCTCGAAATGTTCATCTTTCATCAGATTTCGTATATGAGGACCAACAAATATACCTTCCTTGATTTTTGCCTCACTGAGTCGAGGGAACTTCTGGAAAAGATACTTAAATGCCTTTCCATCCTTATTGAGTGCCTTCACAAAATTTTTCATAAGCCCTAACTTAACATGCAATGGTGGTAGAAGTATTTTGCTTGGCTCTACTAATGGCTCGCACGAAACGTTTTTCACACCTGGCACTAAACGTTCTCTTAGAGGCCATTCTTCCTTTCATAATGCTGTGACCTAGCACGGCTGTCCCACTCGCAAAGGAAGCAGCAGTACTTCGTGTAACCCTGCTGGAGACCAAGTAACATGCTGACCACTTTCAAATCACCACATATGCTCCATTTGTGAGCGTTGTAGTTTATGTGGTGAAGCAGATATTGCATATTTTCATATGTCTCCTTCATGTGGACAGAATATCCAATTGGAATGGCAGCTTTTTCGTTTTTGTTATGAAGTAGTACAGCCTTAAGGCTTAGCTTAGAGGCATCAATGAACAACCTCCATTCGTCATCTCTGTATGTTATATTTAGAGCATTCATTAAACCAACAACATCTGTACACACCACGAAGTCACCATGTTTGATGAAGAAAGTCTCCAACGTGAATTGCCTAGTGCGGTACATGGATATTTGGACATCATCATGAAGAAGATGCCACTGTTGAAGGCGTGAGGCGAGCAATTCTGCCTTAGACTTCGGTAAGTCCAAATCTCTGATGAGGTCATTCAGTTCGTGTTGGGTGATTTTATGCAGTTCTGTAGACAGTTCACTGGGCACAAAGTCGGTATCTTGTGATGTTGTGGGATGTGCAATGTCTTCATCTGTACTCGTTACAGGATGCTCTTTGTCATCCAAATCGAGGGTGTCTGAGGAGGTAGGAGGATTGGGCACAGGTATGTCTTCGTTATGGGGCACAGGTCGAATGGCGGATGGAACATTAGGATACTCGAGGGTCCATTTTTTCTTCTTACTAATTCCACGTAATGGCGGAACTATGCAGAATAAACAGTCATCCACGTGGTTACTTTGTTCCCTCCACACGATGGGGATGCCAAAGCCCATTGACCTCGGTTTCCCATTGTACCACTCAAGTAATGTAGTTGCACATGTAATGCAGCATATATGTGGCGCCCACGTTTTGTCCTGATCTCCTAATTTGCACTTAAAATAAAGGTGGTACGCTTTCTTGATGGCAGGTGTTAACGTCTTCTTTTGCGATTTTAATGTTACTTTGCCGCAAATATAGCAAAAGTTATTTGAGTCATTAACGCATTTACGTGGCATTTTGCTTATAACGTCAATGAGAAACTGATTGCAAGATTACGCTTTAACACGCACTACACTCTATATGTCATGAAGTAACCACAGGTGCAAATTACGAGGAAACACTACAAAAGCACTATGTCAAAATGTGAAATAACGTGTCACCACAACAAGCGTCACTCTAGAACTGAGCTAAAGGGATTTACGATATACTCAAGATGGCGCAGACAACGAGGTTGCCAAATGAGCACATTCTACAGTGTTGCCATATGTTATGCTTCAATGATATATTCATTTCAATTGGGAAATAATGAAAACAGGGCACCCGTGTATCTTCTAAACGCGAACCAATCATGCAAAATGAAGGTCATTTTCGGATTCAGCGACGTCGAATTACTAAAGAAATGATGGTTTCATCGAAGATACATTTTGGCTGTTGATTAGTAGTGTTATATAAAGAACCAAATACTGAATATTACTGAGGAAGAAAAAGATCTCGGAGTTGTGATAAGTAACAACTTATTGTTAAGACTTGTATTACAAAAACAATTGCAAAGGAAATCACTTGGTATTATCAACAGAACATTTAACTACATAAATGAAGAACTTTTTAAGATCCTATACTTATCCTTTGTTTGACCCCACTTGGAGTATTACATCCAGGTGTGGTCACACTGTACCACAGAGGTGACATTGATACTATAGAGAGAGTGCAGAGAAGAGTAACAAAAATTGTTCAATCACTGAATGACATACCTCATGAGGAAAGATTGGCAAAATTGGAACTAACCACTTTGGGGGGAAGGAGGAGTAGAGGTGATGTAATTGAAATGCACAAGATAATGAATGAATTTGAAAATGTAGACAGGCATAAGTTTTTCCAAGACTGCATATATCAAGGAAATTTGAGGGTATGTCACCAAACATTGCATAAGCAGAGAGTAAATAAAGGAAAATGAAGGAATGCATTTAGTCAATGAGTGGTGGACAAATGGAATAATTTGCAGTAGAGTATTGTTCATGGAACATCCATAAATCAGTTCAAGAACCACCTAAAAATAAAAGCAACACATAGACAGGGACTGAGCCTGGCAATAAATCCCTGCAGGATATACTACTACTTACTACTACTTGATATCCTGGTGAAACCTTTCTCCTTGTTCCTCACTCACTCTACTCAAGTTTTCAGGAAAATAGTTGAAATGTGAGTGAAGGAAGTGAACCTTTAGACTCATGTTGCAGCCTAGCTTTTCAAATTTGCTGAGCATTTCATTGACAATGTCCTCGCAGTTGGGATATTTTTTATTGCCTAGAAAGTTTTCAATTACTCTTCAATGCAGTCCAGGCTCCTTTCTCTGCTCTGTTCATCATTCCTTCAAACTACTCATCCTGTGTCAACTTTCTGATTTGCAGCCCAACAAAGATGCCTTCTTTTACTTTTTCATAGCTGAGTGCTGGAAATTTAGTACAAATGTATTTGAAGCAGTTTCCTCCTTATCTAATGCTTTGACAAATTGCTTCATGAAGTGCAGCTTTATATGAAGTAGTGGTAACAAAACCTTTTGGAATATTTGCACAACAAATGAAGCTTAGATTTGAATAAAGCATATCAAATTACACTAGAAAAATATATTTCTTGCTAGAAGTGCAGGTCATGGTAATTACTGCATAATTACCATGTTTTTTATGCAGGAATGAAGGTCCAAGGGCAAATGCCCGCAAAATGGCCCCTATAGAGGAAGAAGAACCAAAATCAAGGTCAAAGGTTTTTGAGGTGCCAGGACACACTGCATTTGAAAGATGGGAGGTTATTGACAGGATGAAAGATAGGTTGAGGAAGATTGTTCCAGAGTTGATTGGTTGAGGAGATAAAAGATTGAGAATACCTATTAATCCTCGCATTAGAGTTGGACAAAAAAGGAATGAAAATGTGTCAAAAGTATGGTACCGCATCTCTCTCTAACCCTTGCACTGCAGCTTTCATCAACCCCAATATAACTGTGCGCGCAAAAAATGTGAAAATTAATAACATCTATTGAGAGGGACCACAGTCGAAGGGTTAAAGGAGGAGGCATACAGTTAGAGACTTCAGAAGAGTAGTGTCCAGTATAATAGTGATAGTAAAGTGAGAGGGATTGAAGACAGTCAGTAAGAGGCAGGGAATTTGAGATGAAAAGCCTTTGATTCCACCTGGTTAAGTAGAGCTGTATGGGTTGAGCCATCCTCACACACGCAAAGCATTCTCCATACAGGGGCAGACAAGACCCCTGTACGGAGATAGTAACTGAATGAGGGTGAAGAAACTGCGGACTTGGTACAGCACATTTAACCTCTTAGAAACTGTTTTAGAGAGTATTTGTGATCTTTACAGGAAAAATTGCGAGAAAAACAAATGCAAAGAATAAGAGAAGAGGGAAGATTGAGTTCTGTATTGTTGAAGGTAAGGAGATAGTTGTATGGAAGATTGTGACAAGTAGACAGATGAAGGAACTGAGTTTTTAAGGCATTAAAAGCCATGAGGTTTTCTCTGCCCCAGTCAGAGATAGAAAGATCAGAAGTCAGGTGTTCCATAGCCATCCCACATGAAGCATTGAGTGTCTGGTGAGAGAGGGACACTGTGAATGGGGTGAAGTAGTGAAGAGTGAAATCATCAGCATAGGAGTTCTTCTCTTTAAGAAAGAGAAGAACAGTGGCCATCTACAACTGCGGATAATGATTAATGATCAGCCAGAAAGGAAACCAGAGATGAAGGCATAGATAGAAGGATAGAAAGAGGGCAGTTTGGAAATTAAAGATTTGTGCCAGACTCTATCAAAAGCTTTTGATATATCTTGTGCAATAGCAAAGGTTCACTGAAATCCTGAGAGGAGGATGACCAAGAGTCAGAAGAGTTGCTTTTAGTTTATGATTGTATGTTTGTGTGTGTACTTTATGCTTGACACACACACACACACACACATTCTGGGTTGGCATAAAACAACCCATCTAGGTTTTTTTTTTTTTTTTTTTAACTAAGTATTTTTTTTTAGTTGTAATAATCAGGAATAATAACCTGCATTTTAACCAGGAATTAATAGGTTTAAATGATAGGTTACTTTACTAAGTTTATGCATTTTAAAAATGCATAAACCAATTATCACAAAGTTCCCCTTAAAATATATTAGTATAAATTAATTATTTAGGCAATGAATTAATATTAATTTATCATTTACCACACCTTTACCACAGTGTATCTTTTCATTACAAGAAAAATTGTCAAAAGTTTACCCTTCCAATTTATGATAGACTAATTAAAATATATGGTGTCTAGGTACCGAAATCACTTTTAACAAATTTTTAAATTAAAATATTTAATATTGCTTAATTAACTTCATCTCTCACTCCAAAAATAATTAATTACTTTTTTAACCCTTTAAGCCCTGAATTTTTTGTAGGGCTAAGTTATGAATGCATGTATTTGAAACATTAGCAATTTGTACCAGTCATCCTAAAAGGGTTAATATTGAAAATTAGATATACAATCCCTCCCCTCCTCATTTTATGATTGCAGACAAAAACCTTTGTGAATGCCAAATGACAGAGGTTGAGGAGTGGCTAAACTACTGTACTACAATTCTGAGTATTTACCTACTTTACTGAAGATAGAGATCAGTCATAATTTCTTCACTTGTGTTTACTGATTCATTAATTAATGGCATGGCAGCAGCAAAATATTGGTAAGTTTTAGAATTTAAAAAAGTAAAACCAAAGACTCGTGCTTGCCAGAAGTAGTCTCTTCCTTCTTCAGCTATCTCCATTCTTGCCCAGCAAGTTTTGGGTCAATTGAAAGTTTTCTCAACTTTTGGCATTTATGAAGTAAACTTAGAAACAAGTAGAAACAATAAAAATAGAACCAAAAAACTAGACTAGATTTACAGGCATCTTTTATCTAATTCACACTTGGCCTCTTTAAATGACAACTAAAACATTGAAACTTTAACTGAAGCAGTTTTTTGGTGTGTCCACATTGTTTTACCAGATTTTGGAAACTGTGCCATTTTAAAGTGATTTAAAGTTTTTATGCAACTTTTTTAAGGAGGGTGCAGCTGATATTAATTTGGGTATTAGCTACTAATTTTGTATATTTAAAAAAAACCCAGAAATTTAAGAGCTCCAACTTTATTTTTAAACTAACTATGCAAAATGATTCTTAATTACAGAACAGTAAATTAATATTCAAAGAAAATTATACTCATTCACAATGTCTGAGGTATTGTACAAATTTAACCAGGAATTAATAGGTTTAAATAAGTTACTTTACTAAATTAACCAATAGGCTAAGTTTATTGTAAAAATAAAAATTATAGTGTTTACTTATTTAATTATTATATTTTCGTATTTCTTTACCGTTATACTCTTTATTCCATTTTACTTCTATCATTAATCATTCTCTGAACACTCTTTTTCACTATAAATGCTTTGTAAATAGGTAGCGTGAACCGAGGCGTGGTTGAAAACCATGGAACTAAGCGAAGGGGGTTAATTAACACACTGTTACACTTGTTGACACTTTATTTAATTCTGAAAATGCTTTAGGTAATTAGGGGACGTGAGTGGGAGATTTTATTCATTATATTTTATGTCAGAAAGGGGCACAAAACAAACAATTTAATTTTAAGGTTACATGGCCACACCTTACCCTACGGCCCTGCCTGAATGACTGAAAAAGTTCTAAACTTGGACAGTTGGAAATGTAAACAACTGTATACATTTTATATGCTCTACCCATACATATTGATTAATAGGAAAAGTGACTAATTATTTTTGTACCATACCATTATTTCTTGGACATCCAATATTTTTAATAGAAATAGTTATAACCCTAAGAGATAGGGAATGACTTTTGTCAAAAAGAAGTTTTTAAATTATTTGACCACTTTCTGGTTTATATTTTAAATAAAACTACTTTTGAGCAACATTAAAAAAAAAGTTTGTTTTTTTCTAAAGCCATTTTTTCATTTAACTAACTTTAATTCAACTGGACTCAATCCTGCTGCGTCCTTTTCATCAAAAACTAAAGACCTAACTAGACTTGACTCGAGTTTTGGCAAAGCTAGCTCCAAAAGTGGCTAGTGAAAACTTGTTACTTTTTTATAAACAATGTGTCATCTACAGAATCAAAGTTGCTTCCAAGAATTAATTGTATTATTCAGGCTAATATATAAAAAAGTGTATTGATGTTAGAAGGTTATGCTAATTAAATTTATGTATTTATAAGCCATAATTAAAGAATTGCCCTTCAGCAATCACAATTCTGGGCCTGTATTGGCTTAGGCTAATAGTTATTGCTCTGGCAAATTCAAACCTAAGCCTTATTCAATTGTATTGTGGTTGGATTCAAGATAGAAGCCTGAAGTTAGAGGTCCTGCTCTCCTGTGTTGAGTGTCTAGATGGATAAGTCTTCAGCCCTTCAGTCTAAACTGAGTTTGTTTACATTTAATGTCAGAAACTTAAGTTCTTTTCATCTATAAACTTGGTCTATGAAAGAATGTTAACTTATCAATTTTTGAATAAAATTTAAAGACCCCCTCCTAGGCTAGAGTGGAAGGATGTGTAGCTATAGATTTGATTTGTCATCTCATCTGCAATGTTTGAAATAAGCTTGAGCTACAGTATAACCTCTACTATCCATGCATGTCCATTCCTAGAGGCATGTGGATACTTGATGTTCACTTAGAGAAAAAATATAAATATAAAATGTACAGCACAGCAAAATAATTGTAGAAAATAGAAAACAATAACACAATTATGGAAAAATTACCAATACATGATGGATGTCATACGGTAAATTTTGTGTGGATAGTTGATGTGTGACATAGTTGTGCAGATAGTTAGCATGTGAATAATTGAGAGTCTACTATATATCTGATTTGATCATTTGAAACTTCACATTTCAATTGGAAACTACATCCATTAAATCATTTTAATGGTCAGTAAGCATATCGTTAATGGAATCCTGAGGCCTGCAGCTATTTAGCTAAAATCAGCAATATTTTT
>JAJOZX010001914.1:760000-765251 GCA_023014485.1 Bathynomus jamesi | reverse complement strand
CGGCGGCCCTCCCCACCCCTTGCCCTGTACTGCTCCGCCTTCCTGCACCAACTGTCATGGACCGCACCTGCTTCATCCCGCTCTTGCCCGTCCTTCCTCTTTGAGAGGGAGGTTCGGGCCCTCTGTTTCATCAGAATTTCTCAGCGCTCGGGAGGCGCGGGACCGGTTGCGTGGCCACGAGGCCCGGCGTGGTACCTCGTACGCCGAGGCTCTCCGTCCCCGGCCGCCGCCGGCCCAGACCCCGTCCCTCACCGCGGTTCCCGACGCGCCTCCACCCACCGTGTCCGCTACTCCCTGTCTATCCTCTGCCCCCAGCGGACTCCCGCGGCGGCTCCCTGTACTACCAGCGCGTCCCCACGTGCTCCCTCCGCGAACGCCGATGCTTCGTCGCAACCCCCTGCCCCTTCTACGCCCTCTCCACCGGCGCTTTCGGCAACCCCCATTCCGGACCGTGACCCGCCGTCACCCATGCGGGCCGCACGACGGAGGGGAACGGGCCGCAAGCGCCGCGCCAATAGTGACCCCGAAACGTTCGAGGCCATAGGCCTCGCATCACCTTCCTCTACAGACACAAACGCCCCCTTCGCCCTACCATCCCGGTGTCCTCACCGTCCCCGCTGCGCACCGTTATGGACGCTCCCCCTGGGGGGCCCCGACGACCCTCGTGGTGGGGGCGGAGATACATCCCTCACCGGTTCGGTCGATGGACCCACTGGAGGGGAACTCGCCCGCCTGGTCGGCGTGGGTGGTATGTACACGCCCCGCGCGTGACCTGCCCCACCTCTCTCCTTGACCTGCCTATGCATCCGGGTGGGTATCCTTTTCCACTCCCCCTTGTAGTCCAGCCTCCCCTGCACCTCCGGTGAAGGGAGGGGCCTTCTGGATACCCCTCACGTCCCCTTCTCTGCATCGCTCTCCCCGGGCGTCCGGGTGACTCCTCTTCAGGAGGATTTGCCGGCGTCAGGTTCCACATCGCCCCCCGTCGGGGTGACCCTCGCCTTCGCCCACGTTCTGCGTCCCCCGTTGGGCCCCGGGGCTTTTCCAATCCCTTGTTAATCTCGGGCCGCCCGATCGGCCCCCACCCCATAAACCATCCGTTTCGCAGACTTTCCTACCCCTCCATATACTTCGCTCCTGCAGTGGAACATCCGCGGGCTCCTGGTAGGCCTCGAGAGTCTCTCTTCTCTCCTGGCCTCCAGGTGTCCGGCGTGTTTCTGCCTTCAGGAGACGATACTGGGCTCCCGTTCCCTCCCTCGAGTGTCCGGCTACTGCGGGCTCCCTCCCCGCCTCTCGATGGGGCGGGTAGGGGGGCTCCGCGTCTTCGTGCACCGCTCCGTCCCTTTCCGCCCCCTCCCGCTCCGTACTGTCTTGCAAGCTGTGGCCGTGCGCCTTTCTTTATGGCGTCAGCTCACGGTCTGCTCTCTTTACCTCTCCCCTAACGTACGCCCTCCACCCAATTCTCTCCGTGACCTAATTCTGCAGCTTCCCCGCCCTTTCCTGCTTCTCGGGGACTTCAACAGTCGGGACCCGGCCTGGGGGGACGTTTGCTCCACCTTTCTCTCCGGGACCCTTCTCTCCCTTATGGATGCGCTAGAGTTCACCTTTCTGAACGATGGCTCCCCAACCTGCCACCACTCGGCCCATGACAGTTTCACCTGTATTGATCTTTCCCTGGTTTCCCTCGATATCGTGACGGAGTTCACCTGGGAGGTCCTGCCGGATTTTTCCGGCAGTGACCATTTCCCTGTGTCTCTTACCCCAACCCGTCTCCTCCCCCCCACCTCTGTCCGCCCGCGCTGGCTGTTCGCCCGAGCGAAATGGGCCTCATACACGAGGTGCACGGCGATCTCGCCGTCCATTCCTGCCTTACCCTCCGTTAGTGAGGCCCTCGCCTTTCTCGAAAGCAAGATCCTCTCGACTGCCACCAGTTGCATCCCCCGTACCTCAGGCTCCCCCAGGCCGCGCAGCGTCCCATGGTGGACCCCAGAGTGCTCCCGTGCCGTTCAGGAGCGGCGCCGTGCTGGCCGTCGCTTCTACCGGACCCGCCAACCGGAGCATAAGATGGCGTTTCAGCGCCTGAAGGCAGTGGCCCGTCGGGTCTTGAAACTAGCCCGGCGTACCTCCTGGCGGAGTTACGTGTCCGGGATCTCCTCCTCGACCGCCCCCTCGACTGTTTGGCGCAAGGTGCGTAGCTTTGAGGGGACCCGTGTCCCACCTCGACCCCCGGTGCTTCGGGTCGGGGACGAAGAGTTCGTGTCCGATCCGGAGGCCGTCGCGAACGCACTCGCGGCGCACTTCGCAGCCATCTCCGGTTCCGATTCCCCCCACTCCCGCCGCGACCCACCGGAATTTCCACCTCATAGGGATGACCCCTATAATCACCTCTTCCACATGACAGAGCTTCGGGAGGCCCTCCGCCCCCGTTCCCGATAATATCCCCTATGACTTGTTACGGCACCTCCACCCCTCTGCTCTCAGCTTTCTACTGGACCTCTATAACCGGATTTGGTTGGAGGGTTCATTTCCGGACCGGTGGCGTGAGTCCATCGTCGTCCCCATCCCGAAGCCCGATAAAGACCCCTCACTCCCGTCGAACTATCGCCCCATTTCCCTAACATGCTGTGCCTGCAAGGTGAAGGAGGCGATGGTCGCCTCGCGGCTGTCCTTTACCTTGGAGGCGAGTGACCAGTACCCTGCTACCCAGGCTGGTTTCCGGCGCTTCCGGTCTACCACCGACCCCCTCCTTCTCTTTAGCCATGACGTGCAGGAGGCTTTCTCCCGGCGTCAATTTGTACTCGCCGTCTTTTTCGACCGCCAGAAGGCCTACGATACTACCCGGCGGAGCGCGGTCTTCGACTGCTTACGCTCCCTGGGTTTCGTAGGCTTTCTTCCTTCCTTTATTTATAACTTCTTGTCCGCCCGTTCTTTCCGCGTCCGCATCGGTTCTACCCTCTCTGACCGCTTTCCGTTGGAGGAGGGTGTCCCTCAGGGTAGTGTCCTTAGCGTCTTGTGTTTCTCACTCGTCATGAACACAGTCGCTACGGTTCTGCCTACATCCATTCGTAGCTCCCTCTATGCCGATGACCTGGCTATCTATTGCTCTGGCCGCCTCCCGTCTTTGGCTGAACGTCGGCTCCAGCTAGCCATCAACGCGGTGGTTCGCTGGGCGTCCTCGGTTGGCTATGCTTTCTCACCCTCTAAGTCTTCCAGTATGCTTTTCCGTCCTCGGCGCCTCCGTCTGTCGCATACCTTCGCCCTTACCCTTGCCGGCACTCCTCTTCCCCTCGTCCCATCCGTTAGATTCCTGGGTATGACCCTCGACGGATTTTTCGGTTGGGTTCCACACCTTAGGCGGTTGCGGCAAACATCTCGCCGCACCCTCTCCCTTTTGGGTCATCTGTCCCACACGACCTGGGGGGCGGACAGGCGTACTCTGCTGCGCCTGTACACCTCCCTGGTGCAATCCCGTGTCGACTACGGCTGTGTGGTCTACAGCTCCGCCTCCTCTCCGGCACTCCGTATGCTGGATCCTCTTCTCCACCGTGGCCTTCGCCTGGCGTCGGGTGCCTTCCGCTCGTCCCCTGTCGCTAGTCTTCAGGTGGACTGTGGACACCCCCCTGCCCCTTCGCCGGTGCCTTCTCATGGCGAAGTGTTACCTTCGCATCTGCCGCCTTCCGATGTCCCTACTCTTCTCCGCGATCTCCCAGGCGCTACCCCGGCCTGACACGTGGCATTTCGCTGCCTCTCTGGCCGAGATTTTCTCGTCCCTGGGGATCCCCCCACCCTCTATTCTGCCGTTCTCCTTCGATCTGTCGCCCCCCTGGCGGACCACCCCTATCTGCCGTTGCCAGGCGCTCCGTGGCCTGCGTAAGGAGTCTCCTCCTGCCGTCCTCCGGTCTTCTTTTCTGGCCCATCTTCCCGTCCATTCGGACGACGTTCCCTTCTACACCGACGGCTCGCGCTCCCCTGCAGGTGTCGCGGCCGCCGTCTTCTCTCCGTCATTGTCACCTACCTCCCGGGGTATCCCCCTGCCGGTTCAGGCCTCCATGTTTTCCGCGGAGCTCTTTGCCCTTCTGGAAGCCCTCCGTCTGGTATCGGGTTGTTCGCGGTCCTCCTGTACCATTTTTTCGGACTCGCTGAGCGCCCTTCAGGCGCTCGAGCGCTATGATTCCCCAGACCCCCTCGTACGCCTTATTCAACAGGAGTACCATGTCCTGCACACCGTTCACCGGATCCGGGTCACCTTCTGCTGGGTTCCTGCCCATGTTGGTGTTTCCGGTAATGAGGCGGCGGACCGCATAGCCCGGTCCGCCGCCTCGCTGCCTCCCCTCCCCCGCCCGCTCCCCTTCTCAGACTATGTGCAGGTCTTTCGTTCCTTTTACGACCGCATGTGGCAACAGTCCTGGGACGATGCCACCGGAAATAAACTCTGGTCCATCCGCCCCCGTCTCTCATATTGGGTGTCCTCTTTCCACCGCTCCAGACACAAAGAGGTCGTCCTTTTGCGGCTTCGCATCGGCCATACGCGCCTCACGCACGGCTATCTTACATATGTTCCGGCAGGAGGCTCCTCGTTGCGCCTCCTGCCAGTCGCCCCTCACCGTCTCTCACATCCTTGTGGAATGCCCCACCCTGTCGTCAGTACGTCGTCGCGCCTTCCCGTTCCTTTCTGATTTCCCCCTCCCCGAACGTTTACGCCTTATGCTCGCTGAGAGCCCTCTTCTCTGTTGACCGTCTTTTCCTCTTCCTCTCCCAATCTCGCATCCTATCTGAGCTTTAGGTGACTTCTCACCTGTAGTCCGCTGTTCTCCCTTTTCTAGTGCCTTTTCTCCGTCTCCGTTTCTCTTTCTCGTATTCCGCCTCGCCATGATATCCGCTACCATATAGCGGGAAGTGGCGGTAAACGCCCCAATAAAAAAAAAAAAAAAAAATATATAGATATATTTATATATATATATATATACACACAAACTTAGAATGGTCCCCTGAGAAATTTATATGTTAAACACAGACCGTGCATGGAACAAGGAACTCTTCTGGGAAAATTAAATCCACTATAGTCCGAATAAGTAATGGTAAATGACAAATACCATAGTTTTTCTTTTTCATGATGCTAGCCCGACGTGGGCAACGGGTCTCTCGCAAAGAGATCCCATAAATATAGCTTCCCTCACCAGCTATCTGCAAAGCAGACAGGATCCAGCTTTAAACCCTAGGTCCATGTCCCAAAGCTGGATCCTGTCTGCTTTGC
>JAJOZX010001914.1:735000-752500 GCA_023014485.1 Bathynomus jamesi | reverse complement strand
TATACGATTAGTTTTTATTTTTATTTTTTTAATTTTTATTTGGAATCTTTCAAACATCTGATCATGTGTTTAAAAGGGGGAAACTTAACCTTCAACTGTCTTCCCCCAAACATTTAGGTTTATATTATACATGTATTTGTAAAATTACGGCACTTCATTAAGTCACTTCATTATAGCACTTCATTACGACTCCTTTGTTAGCAGCCTTGCTGCGAGGAGGGGGCAGAGGCCCCTTGCCTCCTTAACTTTTTTTAGATTCCGGCCTGAGCCATGATCGAAAGAGGTCGAACCTCTACCCCTGTAAATTCAGAGCACTACCTGTACATTTTGAGAGGTAAACTAGAGTAAAAGAAGTTTTTATCTTTTCCTTCGAGCCTTGTTCTCTTCAGGAACTTAGTCAGTTAAGTCGATAAGTTATAAAAGAAAAAAATCGATAAGTTTAGTACCAAGAGAAAGTATCAGAGTATTATAGCAAGAAAAGAATTAATAATCTTCGACCCATAAAGCGAGAGAAAGAGACAACCCAAGCACCATAGAAGATATTGGCATAACAGTCTGGCGAGTCTGTAGCCAAGAGTTTAACAAGAGGCGACCGAAAAGAATTAGAATGTTATAGAAGAAATATCCGTTGCTGCCTCCTAACTAGAACCCCCGTCGATCCGAACCACCCCAGGGCCATAGACGGAGGGGTTAACAGAGTGGCGACCCTATAGCCAGGATAAACATTTTGAGACCCTGCCCCAGGATAAGAAGAAGATTTTAAGAAGATTTTAAGAAGATTTTAAGAAGAAGATTTTAAGAAGAAGAATATTTTAAGCAGAAGAAGATTTTAAGAAGAAGAAGATTTTAAGAAGAAGAAGATTTTAAGAAGAAGATTTTAAGAAGAAGAAGATTTTAAGAAGAAGATTTTAAGAAGATGAATTTTTTAAGAAGATGAATATTTTAAGAAGATGAATATTTTAAGATGATGAATATTTTAAGATGATGAATATTTTATGATGATGAATATTTTAAGAAGATGAATATTTTAAGAAGATGAATATTTTAAGAAGATGAATATTTTAAGATGAATATTTTAAGAAGATGAATATTTTAAGAAGATGAATATTTTAAGAAGATGAATATTTTAAGAAGATGAATATTTTAAGAAGATGAATATTTTAAGAAGAAGAAGATTTTAAGAAGAAGAAGATTTTAAGAAGAGGCCACTCTTTGGCCAAGATAGAAATTACCCTGCATCAGGATAAAACCAGTTGACCGGCGTGTCACGACTTCTAGTTCGTAACATCCACCCTTGAACCGGTGTGTCACGACTCCAAGTTCTCCACGCCTAGTTTTCATCCAAGAAGAAGTAGCCAGCAAGACGTCTTCAGGACACGTCTCTGAGGATTTTGCCAGTAGAAATTTAGTTAAGTACAGAGTTTGTTTTTTTAAGAAATTTGTAAACATTTGAAAAGTCTGCATTATTAACAGTTAATATTTAGTATGGAGTCAGAATTTACAAGAAACACAGTGAACACTTCAGACACAAGTGATACATTTTTCTTAGTGAAACAGTAATTGTAACAGAGAGTTAATTGTAACAGAGAGTTAATTGTAACAGAGAGTTAATTGTAACAGAGAGTTAATTGTAACAGAGAGTTAATTTCAGTTATTTTCACTATTATATTCAGTATAGAATACTTTTATTTTATGTACATAAGAGTGAAATATTGTTTACATTTTTTTTATTTTTGTTTGCAAATTTTTTCAAATTATTGAATTGAATTGACTTGCAAATTAAGAAAGAGAGAGTTTATAGAGTTTATAGATTTAGAGAGATACTTGAAGTCAGTTTTTGAAGTCAGAAGGTTGCGCCAAAAGGGACAACCGCCCCAGAGATTTATAGAAATACTTGACAAGCGTTCAAGTTAGACAGTTTAAGTTTCAAGATACTTGACAAGCGTTCAAGTTAGACAGTTTAAGTTTCAAGATACTTGACAAGCGTTCAAGTTAGACAGTTTAAGTTTCAAGATACTTGACAAGCGTTCAAGTTAGACAGTTTAAGTTTCAAGATACTTGACAAGCGTTCAAGTTAGACAGTTTAAGTTTCAAGATACTTGACAAGCGTTCAAGTTAGACAGTTTAAGTTTCAAGATACTTGACAAGCGTTCAAGTTAGACAGTTTAAGTTTCAAGATACTTGACAAACGTTCAAGTCAGATAGTTTCAGAATACTTGATAAGAGTTCAAGTTAGTTTCAGAATACTTGATAAGAGTTCAAGTTAGTTTCAGAATACTTGATAAGAGTTCAAGTTAGTTTCAGAATACTTGATAAGAGTTCAAGTTAGTTTCAGAATACTTGATAAGAGTTCAAGTTAGTTTCAGAATACTTGATAAGAGTTCAAGTTAGTTTCAGAATACTTGATAAGAGTTCAAGTTAGTTTCAGAATACTTGATAAGAGTTCAAGTTAGTTTCAGAATACTTGATAAGAGTTCAAGTTAGTTTCAGAATACTTGATAAGAGTTCAAGTTAGTTTCAGAATACTTGATAAGAGTTCAAGTTAGTTTCAAGAATACTTGATAAGAGTTCAAGTTAGTTTCAAGAATACTTGATAGAGTTCAAGTTAGTTTCAAGAATACTTGATAGAGTTCAAGTTAGTTTCAAGATACTTGATAGAGTTCAAGTTAGTTTCAAGATACTTGATAGAGTTCAAGTTAGTTTCAAGATACTTGATAGAGTATTATATTCAACTTTTTCTTTGTAATTTAAGAGAATTTAATTTTAGAAAATGTAATTTAAGAATTTAATTCAACCTTTTTTTGTTGTAAAAGAGAATTAAATTCAACCAGAATTGACCGGTTTGGGTCTTTAGTTTAACCTTTTTCCCTGTTTTGAAGAAGGAAATTGACCGATTTGTCTTTTCGTTTCATGCCATTGTTGCCTATATAAATATATAGTTATGTAATTTATTATTTGTAACAAAACCGTTTTTACAAAGGTGGTTGTAACGATTTTGGTAATTATTGTAATGTATATGAGGAACATGCCGTCCCTCCGTTTGTTGAACTCTTTTAATTTTTAAGTAGTGTGACAAGCAATCTTTTTTTAAAGAGCAAAGTGCTCGCGAAAGACGTATTGTCAATTTCAGACTTATACCCCCCGCTTAGTCACTCAATTTCCCCGAATGTAGTACTCCAAACTTTGTCTTTTTATTTTATTTTATTTTAACACCCCCAACCCCAGTTGAACTGTGTCAACCAGAGAAATGGTTCAACCATGGTTAATTCCTCTTTGGTACGATGGAACATAACATAACCTCAATTTGTTAAGTTGTGTTTTTATATTTTTTAGAATATTATAAAATTATGTTTAGCTTATTGAAATGCATAATTGATTTATATTTTTAATTTGTATTCTTAATTTTCTTAATTCAATTATCGTACCGATACTTCTGGTTAATGTTAATGGTTATATAGTTCATACTATATAGCTAGGAATGTTACTAGTCGAATTTAACTCCATCTTAAAAATTTAATTTTTAATACCGCTAGATTTACTTTGATTAATTGTAAGGTCCTCTAAGTTCGTTTTTTAATTACCTTATACGTGTAACTGATTAATTATGTAAAATCTATAATCCTAATTGAATTTTATTACTTTTAACACATATTCGAATTCATTTACGTTCCGTCCCTCCAGTCACTTTTGCATTAAAACTCGTATGCAAACATCATCATTATAATACATCATAATTATTGCTTACTATATATAAATTCTCGCTCATGCATTTATTAAGTTATTTTATCTGTTCCTTAAAGTATATGTATATATATATATATATATATATATATATATATATATATATATATATATATATATATATATATATAAAATCCTAATTCACCAATGACCCCGAATGATCTAGTTCTTCACGGGATGAACAAATTACTCTCATATTCTACATACTATTGTACGGACTCACTCATCTACAGATGCTTCTTACCAATATTTATAGATACATCTGCACACTGACGTATAACTTCAACTATTCAACTATAAATCCCCTTTCTCCTTTTGAACGTATCACCAACCACTACAATCTGTACCCAATAAACATAAATACACATTTGACCACAGGTCTATACATCATCCACTACGTAATTCTATTTTTACCTACAATAGTCAATAAAATTAGTTATGAATTGTACTATCATTGTAACCTTGAAAATCCATGAACTTTTAAAATTTATATTTTCCCTTTTACCTATTCATTATGAATGTAATTTTCCCCACAGAAAAATAAAATTTTGCTAAAATTTAACAATATCATTCTTTGTCTAACTTAATTGTTTGTCCAAATTAATGTATTAATCCTTTTATTCTGTTTTTCTAAATTAAAGTATTAATCTTGAATTTTTTATATGTTATAATAACTTATAATAACTCTCTAAGCATAATAACTAACTTGTTCTGTATAAAACTTGTAATGTAAAAAAGAATTCGTCATCATCTAATTTGAATTCGTTAGATGTTATTTTCTCAATTGTATTGTATTAATTGTATTATATTATTGTATTAATTAATGCCATTTTAGAGGGGGAACACTGAAAAAAATGAACAATGAATAATCCATATTCATTTTACATAAGAACCAAAATCGCCTAAGCGAGTTTTGGATAGATTTCGATTTGGTACTTCTTTATTCATTACTGTATTTCTCTAATTCATCTTTTCTAATAATGACTTATACACTATGACGTCATAAAATAACTTAATTCTCTTTACGTTTCCCATACCTTGTACACTAAATCATGTGCTTAGTATATGGACATCTTCCGTATGCAATGTATGGTAAATTCTTTAATAATAATGTTGTGGTGTTATGTAGTATAAACATTATTATTCAACCATATTCATCCATACGTCACATTTTCCCGTCATTAATTTCCCTTGATCATTATCCTATATAAATTTTATTAAATATTCATTTTTACTCGTGTCAATCTATGAAACGCAAAACTTTAGGGATTCGTTCGAAAACGCAAAAATACGTTCTCGTATTATTTTTTTCATTTATTATTTTTCATTATATCACCTCCCGCATTGAACTCGAAAATGCTTAGTTGTTATCAAATTCCGCGAACTATATATAACATATATATATATATATATATATATATATATATATATATATACAGGGCGTCCCAAAAAAATGTATACACACTTTAACAGCTGATAGCTCAATTGATGTTTCTTTCTTTCCAAGTTAAACCCATTAGAATTAATAATGGCAGTCAGACTAAGCTTTGAACAAAGGAAATTCATTCTAAAATGCTACTGGAAGTGTGAAAACGCAGTTGAAGTGCAAAGACAGTTTAGGAGGGAGTTTCAAACAGATCCACCAACGCGACTTACCATCACTCGAATTAGAGATAAGTTTGAAGCCGATGGAACTGTTCAGAATGTCCACAAGAAGCGTTCCGAAGACCACGGACATCGACAAGCCCCACAAAGCAAGAAAGAGTACTGGAAACGTATCACCAAAGTCCAAGAAAATCTGTGCGGCAAGCGAGTCGTGAGGTAGGAATTTCAGAATCGTCTGTCCAACGCATTTTGAAGCGCTGTCAATGGAAAAGTTACATTCCAAGATTACTCCATGCTATTAATGAAGATGATCCGGACCGAAGAGTGGAGTATTGCGAGTGGTACTTGGCACGATGTGGATGTGGATTGGACGAATGGGTTTCGTAGAATACCCTCCGCGTTCACCAGACCTCACACCACTAGACTTTTTTTATGGGGATACTTAAAAGACAACGTCTACGCTATAAACCTGCAACAGTCGCTGAATTGAGAGCAGCCATTGAACGAGAATGCACACAAATACCAAACGAAATGTTCGTGATGTCGATTCCATTGCTTCGCGTATCAGCATGCCTGACCAGAACGGACGTCAGTTGAAAAACAGGCGTTGACAAAACAATTAAATAATGTCTGTAGATTCTATTACATTTTGAAAATGAAATGTATTTTAATAAACACTGCCTTTATAATTATTTAAAGTGTGTATACATTTTTTTGGGACGCCCCTATAGATTTATATATGTTAACCCCTCCGTCTATGGCCCTGTGGTGGTTCGGATCGACGGGGGTTCTAGTTAGGAGGCAGCAACGGATATTTCTTCTATAACATTCTAATTCTTTTCGGTCGCCTCTTGTTAAACTCTTGGCTACAGACTCGCCAGACTGTTATGCCAATATCTTCTATGGTGCTTGGGTTGTCTCTTTCTCTCGCTTTATGGGTCGACGATTATTAATTCTTCTCTTGCTATAATACTCTGATACTTTCTCTTGGTACTAAACTTATCGATTTTTTTCTTTTATAACTTATCGACTTAACTGACTAAGTTCCTGAAGAGAACAAGGCTCGAAGGAAAAGATAAAAACTTCTTTTACTCTAGTTTACTTCTCAAAATGTACAGGTAGTGCTCTGAATATACAGGGGTAGAGGTTCGACCTCTTTCGACCATGGCTCAGGCCGGAATCTAAAAAAAGTTAAGGAGGCAAGGGGCCTCTGCCCCCTCCTCGCAGCAAGGCTGCTAACAAAGGAGTCGTAATGAAGTGCTATAATGAAGTGACTTAATGATGTGCCGTAATTTTACAAATACATGTATAATATAAACCTAAATGTTTGGGGGAAGACAGTTGAAGGTTAAGTTTCCCCCTTTTAAACACATTATCAGATGTTTGAAAGATTCCAAATAAAAATTAAAAGAATAAAAATAAAAACTAATCATATATTTTCGCCGAATCTTCATTTCTGAAGGCGATATCATTTCGGAATAGTACATAAGTACAAATTAAGTACACGACTGAGTACGTATTAATTTTGGTTCATTACAGTTACGATTACAATTATGGATTACTTCACATTCGCTTATGATTTTCCATTACAGTTCTATTAAAGTACATTCTTACATTATAAATTAAATCATTACATTTAATTACAGTTTCATTGAAGTACATTACGTCGTTTACCATTCTTACAGTGTTTTTATATATTTATATATGGTTATACTATATGGTTATACTATATGGTTATACTATATGGTTATTAGTACAACACAAGGACATGAGCACATACGAGATAATTTATATACGAAATATTGTTATAATATGTTATAAATTTGAAATCAGAGGGACAGGAGGTTTCCATCTTAGAAGCGCTCACTTATGCTATAGTTCGCGGAATTTGATAACAACTAAGCATTTTCGAGTTCAATGCGGGAGGTGATATAATGAAAAATAATAAATGAAAAAAATAATACGAGAACATATTTTTGCGTTTTCGAACGAATGCCTAAAGTTTTGCGTTTCATAGATTGACACGAGTAAAAATGAATATTTAATAAAATTTATATAGGTAATGATCAAGGGAAATTATGACGGGAAATGTGACGTATGGATGAATATGGTTGAATAATAATGTTTATACTACATAAACCACAACATTATTATTAAAGAATTTACCATACATTGCATACGGAAGATGTCCATATACTAAGCACGTGATTTAGTGTACAAGGTATGGGAAACGTAAAGAATTAAGTATTTTATGACGTCATAGTGTATAAGTCATTTTAGAAAAGATGAATTAGAGAAATACAGTAATGAATAAGAAGTACCAAATCGAAATTCTATCCAAAACTCGCTTAGGCGATTTTGGTTTCTTATGTAAAAATGAATATGGATTATTCATTGTTCATTTTTTCAGTGTTCCCCCTCTAAAATGGCATTAATTAATACAATAATATAATACATTAATACAATACAATTGAGAAAATAACATCTAACGAATTCAAATTAGATGATGACGAATTCTTTTTTACATTACAAGTTTTATACAGAACAAGTTAGTTATTATGCTTAGAGAGTTATTATAAGTTATTATAAAATATAAAAAATTCAAAGATTAATACTTTAATTTAGAAAAACAGAATAAAAGGATTAATACATTAATTTGGACAAACAATTAAGTTAGACAAAGAATGATATTGTTAAATTTTTAGCAAAATTTTATTTTTCTGTGGGGAAAATTACATTCATAATGAATAGGTAAAAGGGAAAAATATAAATTTTAAAGTTCATGGATTTTCAAGGTTACCATGATAGTACAATTCATAACTAATTTTATTGACTATTGTAGGTAAAAATAGAATTACGTAGTGGATGATGTATAGACCTGTGGTCAAATGTGTATTTATGTTTATTGGGTACAGATTGTAGTGGTTGGTGATACGTTCAAAAGGAGAAAGGGGATTTATAGTTGAATAGTTGAAGTTATACGTCAGTGTGCAGATGTATCTATAAATATTGGTAAGAAGCATCTGTAGATGAGTGAGTCCGTACAATAGTATGTAGAATATGAGAGTAATTTGTTCATCCCGTGAAGAACTAGATCATTCGGGGTCATTGGTGGATTAGGATTATATATATATATATATATTTATATATATATATATATATATATATACTTTAAGGAACAGATAAAATAACTTAATAAATGCATGAGCGAGAATTTATATATAGTAAGCAATAATTATGATGTATTATAATGATGATGTTTGCATACGAGTTTTTAATGCAAAAGTGACTGGAGGGACGGAACGTAAGAATTCGAATATGTGTTAAAAGTAATAAAATTCAATTAGGATTATAGATTTTACATAATTAATCAGCTACACGTATAAGGTAATTAAAAAACGAACTTAGAGGACCTTACAATTAATCAAAGTAAATCTAGCGGTATTAAAAATTAAATTTTTAAGATGGAGTTAAATTCGACTAGTAACATTCCTAGCTATACAGTATGAACTATATAACCATTAACATTAACCAGAAGTATCGGTACGATAATTGAATTAAGAAAATTAAGAATACAAATTAAAAATATAAATCAATTATGCATTTCAATAAGCTAAACATAATTTTATAATATTCTAAAAAATATAAAAACACAACTTAACAAATTGAGGTTATGTTATGTTCCATCGTACCAAAGAGGAATTAACCATGAGTTGAACCATTTCTCTGGTTGACACAGTTCAACTGGGGTTGGGGTGTTAAAAAAATAAAATAAAAAGACAAAGTTTGGAGTACTACATTCGGGGAAATTGAGTGACTAAGCGGGGGGTATAAGTCTGAAATTGACAATACGTCTTTCGTGAGCACTTTGCTCTTTAAAAAAAGATTGCTTGTCACACTACTTAAAAATGAAAAGAGTTCAACAAACGGAGGGACGGCATGTTCCTCATATACATTACAATAATTACCAAAATCGTTACAACCACCTTTGTAAAAACGGTTTTGTTACAAATAATAAATTACATAACTATATATTTATATAGGCAACAATGGCATGAAACGAAAAGACAAATCGGTCAATTTCCTTCTTCAAAACAGGGAAAAAGGTTAAACTAAAGACGCAAACCGGTCAATTCTGGTTGAATTTAATTCTCTTTTACAACAAAAAAAGGTTGAATTAAATTCTTAAATTACATTTTCTTAAATTAAATTCTCTTAAATTACAAAGAAAAAGTTGAATATAATACTCTATCAAGTATCTTGAAACTAACTTGAACTCTATCAAGTATCTTGAAACTAACTTGAACTCTATCAAGTATCTTGAAAATAACTTGAACTCTATCAAGTATCTTGAAACTAACTTGAACTCTATCAAGTATCTTGAAACTAACTTGAACTCTATCAAGTATCTTGAAACTAACTTGAACTCTTATCAAGTATCTTGAAACTAACTTGAACTCTTATCAAGTATCTTGAAACTAACTTGAACTCTTATCAAGTATTCTTGAAACTAACTTGAACTCTTATCAAGTATTCTGAAACTAACTTGAACTCTTATCAAGTATTCTGAAACTAACTTGAACTCTTATCAAGTATTCTGAAACTAACTTGAACTCTTATCAAGTATTCTGAAACTAACTTGAACTCTTATCAAGTATTCTGAAACTATCTGACTTGAACGCTTGTCAAGTATCTTGAAACTTAAACTGTCTAACTTGAACGCTTGTCAAGTATCTTGAAACTTAAACTGTCTAACTTGAACGCTTGTCAAGTATCTTGAAACTTAAACTGTCTAACTTGAACGCTTGTCAAGTATCTTGAAACTTAAACTGTCTAACTTGAACGCTTGTCAAGTATCTTGAAACTTAAACTGTCTAACTTGAACGCTTGTCAAGTATCTTGAAACTTAAACTGTCTAACTTGAACGCTTGTCAAGTATCTTGAAACTTAAACTGTCTAACTTGAACTCTTGTCAAGTATTTCTATAAATCTCTGGGGCGGTTGTCCCTTTTGGCGCAACCTTCTGACTTCAAAAACTGACTTCAAGTATCTCTCTAAATCTATAAACTCTCTATAAACTCTCTCTTTCTTAATTTGCAAGTCAATTCAATTCAATAATTTGAAAAAATTTGCAAACAAAAATAAAAAAAATGTAAACAATATTTCACTCTTATGTACATAAAATAAAAGTATTCTATACTGAATATAAAAGTGAAAATAACTGAAATTAACTCTCTTGAAATTAACTCTCTGTTACAATTAACTCTCTGTTACAATTAACTCTCTGTTACAATTAACTCTCTGTTACAATTAACTCTGTGAAAATTACTGTTTCACTAAGAAAAATGTATCACTGGTGTCTGAAGTGTTCACTGTGTTTCTTGTAAATTCTGACTCCATACTAAATATTAACTGTTAATAATGCAGACTTTTCAAATGTTTACAAATTTCTTAAAAAAACAAACTCTGTACTTAACAAAATTTCTACTGGCAAAATCCTCAGAGACGTGTCCTGAAGACGTCTTGCTGGCTACTACTTCTTGGATGAAAACTAGGCGTGGAGAACTTGGAGTCGTGACACACCGGTTCAAGGGTGGATGTTACGAACTAGAAGTCGTGACACGCCGGTCAACTGGTTTTATCCTGATGCAAGGTAATTTCTATCTTGGCCAAAGAGTGGCCTCTTCTCAAAATCTTCATCATCTCAAAATCTTCATCTTCTCAAAATCTTCATCTTCTCAAAATCTTCATCTTCTCAAAATCTTCATCTTCTCAAAATCTTCATCTTCTCAAAATCTTCATCTTCTCAAAATCTTCATCTTCTCAAAATCTTCATCTTCTCAAAATATTCATCTTCTCAAAATATTCATCTTCTCAAAATATTCATCTTCTCAAAATATTCATCTTCTCAAAATATTCATCTTCTCAAAATATTCATCTTCTCAAAATATTCATCTTCTCAAAATATTCATCATCTCAAAATATTCATCTTCTCAAAATATTCATCTTCTCAAAATATTCATCTTCTCAAAATATTCATCTTCTCAAAATATTCATCTTCTCAAAATATTCATCTTCTCAAAATATTCATCTTCTCAAAATATTCATCTTCTCAAAATATTCATCTTCTCAAAATATTCATCTTCTCAAAATATTCATCTTCTCAAAATATTCATCTTCTCAAAATATTCATCTTCTCAAAATATTCATCTTAAAATATTCATCTTCTTAAAATATTCATCTTAAAATATTCATCTTAAAATAATCTTCTTAAAATCTTCTTAAAATCTTCTTCTTAAAATCTTCTTCTTATCCTGGGGCAGGGTCTCAAAATGTTTATCCTGGCTATAGGGTCGCCACTCTGTTAACCCCTCCGTCTATGGCCCTGGGGTGGTTCGGATCGACGGGGGCAGCAACGGATATTTCTTCTATAACATTCTAATTCTTTTCGGTCGCCTCTTGTTAAACTCTTGGCTACAGACTCGCCAGACTGTTATGCCAATATCTTCTATGGTGCTTGGGTTGTCTCTTTCTCTCGCTTTATGGGTCGAAGATTATTAATTCTTTTCTTGCTATAATGCTCTGATACTTTCTCTTGGTACTAAACTTATCGATTTTTTCTTTTATAACTTATCGACTTAACTAAGTTCCTGAAGAGAACAAGGCTCGAAGGAAAAGATAAAAACTTCTTTTACTCTAGTTTACTTCTCAAAATGTACAGGTAGTGCTCTGAATTTACAGGGGTAGAGGTTCGACCTCTTTCGATCATGGCTCAGGCCGGAATCTAAAAAAAGTTAAGGAGGCAAGGGGCCTCTGCCCCCTCCTCGCAACAAGGCTGCTAACAAAGGAGTCGTAATGAAGTGCTATAATGAAGTGACTTAATGAAGTGCCGTAATTTTACAAATACATGTATAATATAAACCTAAATGTTTGGGGGAAGACAGTTGAAGGTTAAGTTTCCCCCTTTTAAACACATGATCAGATGTTTGAAAGATTCCAAATAAAAATTTAAAAAAAATAAATAAAAATAATCGTATATTTTTGCCGAATCTTCATTTCTGAAGGCGATATCATTTCGTAATAGTACATAAGTACAAATTAAGTACACGACTGAGTACGTATTAATTTTGGTTCATTACAATTACGATTACAATTATGGATTACTTCACATTCGCTTATGACTGTCCATTACAGTTCTATTAAAGTACATTCTTACATTATAAATTAAATCATTACATTTAATTACAGTTTCATTGAAGTAAATTACGTCGTTTACCATTTTTACAGTTTTTATATATTTATATATGGTTATAATATATGGTTATACTATATGGTTATACTATATGGTTATTAGTACAACACAAGGACATGAGCACATACGAGATAATTTATATACGAAATATTAGGTTATATGTTATAAATTTGAAATCAGAGGGACAGGAGGTTTCCATCTTAGAAGCGCTCACTTATGCTATAGTTCGCGGAATTTGATAACAACTAAGCATTTTCGAGTTCAATGAGGGAGGTGATATAATAAAAAATAATAAATGAAAAAAATAATACGATAACGTATTTTTGCGTTTTCGAACGAATGCCTAAAGTTTTGCGTTTCATAGATTGACACGGGTAATGTTGAATATTTAATAAAATTTGTATAGGATAATGATCAAGGGAAATTAATGACGGGAAAATGTGACGTATGGATGAATATGGTTGAATAATAATGTTTATACTACATAACACCACAACATTATTATCAAAGAATTTACCATACATTGCATACGGAAGATGTCCATATACAAAGCACGTGATTTAGAGTACAAGGTATGGGAAACGTAAAGAGAATTAAGTTATTTTATGACGTCATAGTGTATGTAATTATTAGAAAAGATGAATTAGAGAAATACAGTAATGAATAAAGAAGTACAGATCGAAATTCTATCCAAAACTCGCTTAGGCGATTTTGGTTTCTTATGTAAAAATGAATATGGATTATTCATTTTTCATTTTTGACATATATATATATATATATATATATATATATATATAGTATATATATATTTATATATTATAATATACATATATATATATGTATATACATATATATATATATATATATATATAGACATATACATATATATATATATATATATATTTATATATATATTTATATATATATATATATATATATATATATATATATATAATGAATAAAACCACGAAGGAAAGGAAACAAAAAAGGTGCTCAAGCGCTTTCGTCTAATGACATCCTCAGGAACACTGAAGTACATAAAAGGTTACGGCCTATATATAGGTTACAGAAAAAAAAATATAAATAAATAACATACATACACACAAACATACATATATATATATATATACATACATATCTACCACATACATATATATATATATATATATATGCAATAAACGGAGAAGTAAAATAAAAATTAAAAATTAAAGATTAGAGGATTAACAAAGAGGCATACAGATTTATAAGGAAAAATATCGATTTTTAGCACAAGATCAAATGAATTAAAAATACAAATTTATACTGGAAATCTACCCGGGTTTTAACACTTTGCCTTTTAGAGACAAGTTTCGATATATATAAAAATAAAATGAAGATTAAAAGTTAATAAAGTAGCGTACAAGTTTACCAAAGATTTAGCGTCCTACCCTTTTTATCTAAATTTGTTTTGAAGGAATTCAAAACAACAGGATCGAGTTGAAAAAGACCTTTGCTTATGTTGAAGTTATTTGAAAGTTGGATAATGGCAGACTCAAGAATATTTCTATTGACAATGTTGCTAGAATGAAATAAAACTGAAGCATTATTCCAATCAATACAGTGGGATAACTCTGACAAATGGGCAAAAAGAGCACTGGACAACTGTCCTGTTCTAACGGAATATTGATGCTGTTTTACACGTGTGTGCAAATCCTTTCCCGTCTGACCTATGTAAAAGGAATCACATTGTTTACACCCAATTTTATAGATAATGCCTGAATTATTGGTAGGCTATTTTTAACTATGATATTTTTCACAATATTGTTATATGAAAATACTACATTAATATCCAAAAGTTTAAGTACATTAGCAATGGCTAAAAAGCCCGGGAAAAATGGAAGTACTAAAACATTTTTTGACAAAGTACGTGTGTTATTATTGACACGATAGAAAGTTCGTTTTGCCTTTTTGAGACAAGATTCCATAAACGCAGATGGGTAACACAGATCACTTCCAATACCGTTGATTTTTTCCAATTCGGCATCGATGTATTCCGGACTGGCGATCCTAAGGGCGCGGAGAAACATTGATGAAAAAATGGCATTCGTAGTGGGGGTGTCATATATATATATATATATTAATATATCTATATCTATATATAAATATATCTATATATATATATATTAATATATCTATATCTATATATATATCTATATATATAAATATATCTATATATATATATATATAAATATATCTATATATATATATATATAAATATATATATATATATATAAATATATCTATATATATAAATATATCTACATATATATATATAAATATATCTACATATATATATATATATATATATATCTACATATATATAATATATATATATATATATATATCTATATATCTATATATCTATATATATATATAAATAAATATATCTATATATCTTTGTTCGCCTTATTGACCGTTGCTGTACTTTGTTTCGCTACTTTTAAATCACCAGTGACTATAACTCCTAAATCTTTTTCCTGCTCTACGCTTGTTAAATCTTTCCCTGACATACTATACGCAAAATTACAGTTACGCGAACCTATATGCAAAATTTTGCACTTATCCACGTTAAATCTCATTTGCCATGTGACTGACCAATTAACGATTTTATTCAGATTTTCCTGAATTTTACCTCTATCTTCGTCATTAATCACCCTACCATCCAGCTTCGTGTCATCCGCAAACTTTGAAACTGTACTGACTAGGCCGACATCTAAATCGTTTATATATATAAGAAAAAGCAAGGGGCCCAATACAGAACCCTGAGGAACGCCACTCGCTACATTAGCCCAACACGACTCCGCTCCATCAACGACCACCCTCTGTTTCCTGCCACGTAACCACTCTTCTAGCCAATTTATTACTACACCCCCGATTCCATGAGCCTTAGTTTTTTCAATAAGTCTTTTGTGCGCACGGTGTCAAACGCTTTTTGAAAATCTAAATACACTACATCAACCGCCCGATGTCTATCGTAAACGTCAACCACGCTTTGGAAAAATTCTAAAAGATTAGTTAAGCAAGATTTGTTTCGCCTAAAACCGTGCTGGGTATTTCTAACCAGATTATGCACTTCTAAGTGTTCGACTATACGATCCCTAATTATTGATTCCAGTAGCTTACCTACAACAGACGTTAAACTGATTGGCCTATAATTTCCCGCCGCACCTTTATCGCCTTTCTTAAAGATAGGTGTTACGTTTGCTAACTTGAAATTATCTGGTACGCACCCTTGAGAAATAGACGCATTAAAAATCTTTGTTAGCGGCACAACAATGCTATCTTTTAATTCTTTTAGTTGTATGGGATATATGGAATCCGGACCCGGTGATTTACGCGTTTTCATTTTATCAATATAGCGCATTACTTCCCCTTCACTAACGACAATATTATCCAAAATATTACCATTATCAAAAGGTATTATGTCTGTGACCGTAAGGATCCCCAACCTTTTGAATAAGAAAGCTATCCTCGAGAAAATTAACAAAACGATTACCTTCCGCGTCTCACTGCATTGTATCGTAATTCACGTTGGCGCAATTAAAGTCACCCATAACTAAAGCCTGCTCACTACCGATTATTCTCTTTAGTTCACGATATAACGCTTCGTCCGTATCAGCTGTTTGATTTGGGGGCCTATATATAACCGCAACAAGAAGTTTGAAATCGTTCAATTTAAGTTCTGCTATAGTCGAATCTATCGGTTCTGGAATTGAGTGCTTTACTTCTATAACGTTCGCAATATTATCTTTGATATACAACATAACACCGCCTCCTCGCCTACCTATTCTGTTTTTAACAAAAAGTCTATAACCTTTAATTTGATACTCCCCTACAGAGTCACGTGTTTCAGTGCTAAGCCAAGATTCATTTATCGCAATTAAATCATAGTCTTTACAAGCAATTAAAGAAAAAAAATCGTTTTTTTATTTCGTAGGCTACGAGCATTTAAGGATAGAACCTTCAAATTGTTTGTAATTGCGACACCTTCGCGAGCGCGGGGGAAATTTGTTGAGTTTACGCTGTGACCGTTCGGGTTATGGCAGCCTGAAAAGAAGAGACAGTATTATGAAATAGTCTTCCTAAACGCGCAGCTCCAACTTCATTAAGATGAAGTCCATCTTCGAGGAACAAGTCCCTCCTGCCGTAGAAACTGTTCCAAAAATTTGCAAAATGCACTCCTTCCTGTTGGCAAAGAGACTTTAGGTTATTGTTAATATAGGTCGCCTTGCTGTAGAAATCGCTTCGTTGGATAATTCGAGGAAGTATACCTGTTAAAACAATCTTATTAGTTTTCTCCTTTAATCGCTCTAATAAGTCCCTGTACCTAGCCAGCAGTTCTTCCGATCTAGAATTTAAAACGTAATTAGTTTCGACATGAATAACATACGTTGTGTCCTCGGTGGTATCGTCTGTAAAATGGTCAACACTATTAGTTATATCCTCCACCCTTGCACCAGGGTAGCAGTAACGGCGCCTACGACGAGGGTTTCTCCCACAGAATTCCTCGAGCTGCCCTCGAACAATGGAATCGCCAACGAGTCGTATTTCCGTTTCATCAGCATCTTCGAAACCTAAAACAGAAAACTTATTGCTTGTTATTACTGGTAGACAGGTCTTTGCTTTTCTCAATGGGGCTCCAGTTCGCACTCGAACGAAGGGTTGGGAACTAGGGGAAGAGAGAGGGCTATTTATATTATTAGTAGAAACTGAGGCAGGAGGGGTCGTAACTGGAGTCTCAAGGGATTCTAATTTTGCCGTCAGGAGCATCACGCTTTCTTCAAGTCTCACCCTGGCCTCCCTCTCACGTTCTAACTCCTTCCTCAGCACTTCCATGCTTGAGCACCACCTGCAAACTAACTG